>LYUA01000688.1:1034951-1046469 GCA_002093875.1 Calopteryx splendens
ATATATATATATATATATATATATATATATATATATATATATATATCAGAAGGATATTGATAGATAATTATGTATAGAGAGAGAAAGGAGAAGACAGAAAGAGTGACAGGAACACACAATTAAAGGAAAAACACGAACTTAAAAAGGGATCGACCTCGTCTTCGGTCAGGTATTAACCATAGCTCCTTATATTCATGTACACCAGTCCACCACTTTATCATGAAATATAAAAGGAAATAATACAACTAAATAACTACTGACCAATATGCCTGTAACGGAGGTTGAAAAATTAATAACCCAAAAGACGGGTTTGGCTTGTTAAAAGATTCGTCTTAAAAAAAAGCCGGGCATTTGTGTTCCCGAGGGAATTCTTTGAAGTCTATTCGGGATAGAGCATAAGTGGGTGTTGAATCATAAATCAGTTCCTCTCTGCTACCCTCCCCACCACCTTGCACCTCATCCCACATCCTCTCTCCGAAACTACCTCATTCCCATTCCTTACATTTTTCAAGTTCTTTAACTACCTAAACTTTTTTAAGACTGTGTGAAGAAAATTCATCCTCGCCGACGTTAACTGCCTTTCAGCAATTCACCTTCCCTCCACCTCACCGTACGTATGCTCCGGCACATATAAATTTACTCCTAAGTTCTCTCCAAAATTTCTCTTCCGAAATAAAATGCAATGAAAAAAAATAGTTTTGAGTTTGAGCGGTCGTATATCATGTTTTCACTTGGTGAGTACCTCTACTTTTCACAGTTAATATATAGAAGCAAAAAACCCGCTGCGATTATAAGAATGTATTTTTAGAGTAAATTTGATATTTTTCAATATATAAACATACTTTCATGTACAAAAGAACTATAACTTAGTGCCACTTATTCAGACTACTGAAAAGCAGCAAAACTTTGGCCAGCTTGAAGAGACACTGGCCTTAAATATAAAAATATTAAATATATAAATATTGCAGACACTTTTTTACACAGCCATACGATATATCATTGAAACGAATGTTTTATATTATTTGCCGTTTGCACAAAGGTTCATCCTCCGTCATGAGAAATAGACTTCCTTCACTCATATTAAACTAATTTAGTCGCAATAAAATCCCTCTAAGGCACATATTCAGTGTAATATGTTAATACATAAACTATAAACTTTGTAGTGGTCAGTGGATTTCATCTAAACACAAAACGTATAAGTTATAAGTGAAGTCAATAATTAAACGAAATAGATTAAATATTTTGGATCTAGCTGACCGTATTTCTGATTTTACATTAAATTAATTGCACACTAAAAACTTATACTAGCAGTATATCGACTAAAGTAACTTTTGGGCGGATGCTGAGGGCTATGTTTTGTCTTAAAAATCTTATGTGAACTATAAAGGTTTATTATACTTTCATTATTTTTTCTTCAGCTTAGTCTTTGCCCACTTCATGGTTTACAAAACGGTTATTTAATTACTTATCACCCATATCTTCCTATTAATCTCTCTTTTATATCACCCCTAAGCTTCTTCCAATTTTCCAAACCTTCCTTTCTCCCGATATGTATCTCTTCTTCATATACCTTCCTCTTTCGTTTGCTTAATTTTTCACTCAATTCCCACAGCCATGTATCCGAATTAGTAATCATGTAGTGATTAGCTTCATTTCATAGTATCTAATAAGATATCATTTATGTACTTACTACTACTATGAACGCTGTAATAAATTCCCTTCTCAATCCCAATGATTCTTTTGCCAACATACTTCTATAAGTGATTTTCCTAAGTACTTTCAACTATCAAAATGTTACTAAAAAAATTCATTGATACGTATCATGCTCCACCTGATATAATTTATGCCATCCTGGTTTAAAGTTTTCATTAGAACGCCGTGAAAATTTCATTACTTTTTTAGGATTAATATTTATAAGGTTATTATCACGTTGTTACATCATGCTATGCAATTTGCAATGACTGCTGCAATCCTTGACTCACTGGATATCTTAAAATTAACCTATCGATAGCCTCAATTTGGTTTTGCCTACTTTTATTCCTATCTGCAGCCCCCTACCTTTGTTTGTAACAAAGTTCGCAAACTATAAGTCAATAAGTTGTGGCAGCAACGAATAACCGCGTATGACTTTTCTCCCTACATAGTACATACCGTAACGCTAGTTATCCATACGCTAAAAATTATTATTAAAAAAATTAATAAATTAAAATTTATTTTTTTTTAATTTTAAAATAAATTAATATTAAATGATTCAAAGGTCAGCTACTAAATGTCTATTTTTAAATAATCATTTCAATGGTAAAACAATGAAAAATATTGCTAAAATGATAAGAAATATAAAAATAGAGAGCATTAATAAATTTAGAGGAAAAGAAATTTGTTAAATTAAATATTAAACTTTTAGGGCAATTCCGTTACTTTTATTTTTTTCTTCCATTACCCAAGTGTTCTACTGGTAAATGCCACCTAAGAGTTCGATATAATCAGGGTCTACTTTGCAAAACCTCATTTTGATTAGAAAAATAAACACCATTTCCAATAAATTTATTTTATAAAAAAATCAATTTCTCTGAAATCTACACTTTCTTTTCTTAATTAACAATTACGGAACTGGAGATAAGACGTCATATTTTGTATGATAATAGCAAACTTTATTCACATAATAAGTTCCCGAAACGTCTTATACAATTTATTTAAAATAAGATGCATATCTTTAAAAGTAAAGTAGATAAATAAACATTTTTGTGACCATAGGTTTCTAGATAGTATGGTGAATACTTGGCTGCCAATGATTCGCGAAAAGACAAGTATTTATCATTCAGAAATGCTTGAGTGCTTTTTTTTCAAGCTCTCACTACACTATAGAACATTTCAATAATAATGTCAACGTAGATTCTGAAAGTCTATATCCTCCATTAAAATTCCATCAGCTCAAAGTTTACAATACTGGTCTTTAAAAAACACGTCTTCTACTTACTGACGCGCTCAAGAAGATAAATACACATGGAAGGGAATATCAATAGGGAACGTGATGCTGTTCACTCAAACAATAGAGGCAAATTAAGGATTCAACATATTTCCATGAGATTCGGGTTTCCAGAGAAGCGGGCATTTCCCTTGGGCATGAGAACAAGTAGAGAACAAATAAGGCTTGATCCGATACTCCTTTTACAGCAGCGGAACTGGAATTAAATATATTGCACGGCAGAATGGGAGATGCTTGGAATCGGATTGCGAGCCGAAGCGAGGTGGGAAAGGGAAGAGAGAGTGCCTGTAAGAGATGATGGAAATCAGGAACGAGGGGGCGGGTTCGGATCTAGTGGGAGGAGCGGGAGAAAGGGAGGTAGAAAGGTAGAAGAGGGAGGGATGGGGAGGACATGGGGAGAAGTGCGTGGAGACTTGGGTCCAAACCATGTCCCCGTGGCCAACTTTGCTTCCACCGTCCTCTCTCCCTCTCTGGGAGGCCATATCATCTCCCGTCCCTCAGAGAATGAGAGAGAGAGAGGGTGGAGGTGGACATCCGTCCCGTCATGCACCTTGGGAGTGGTAGTGAGACAGAGAGAGAGAGAGAGATTTAGGGAGGGAGGGGCTCACTTTGGCTTCCTGTCCAGGAATCGCTTTCCGAAGACTCACCATGTTTAGCAATGAGGGGGTGAAGAGACGATGTGGGCGGGGTTGGCTGGGTGGTTGGAGCACCGGCGGGTGTGGGAGGGGCGAACGGGGATGGGAATAGCTTGGGCACCGGCGGAATTAGTGGGTGGTGGGAGAATGCGAATAGGAAAACGGCAGAAGGGTTCGTCTGTGCTGTGATGAAGGTGTGGCGAAAGTAGTGGGGATGGCCACGTAGAAGGGAAGCAGACCGGGCGTGCAGATGAAATCAACGAGAGGGTAAGATCGGTAATGGCGGATACAAGAGAGGAATTGCCGCGAATCTCTCCAATATTCCATCTCGGTGTTGGTCGGGATGAAATGAAATGATTGTATAAATAGAGGCATGAAAAACACTTTATTTACTAGGAGCAACAGCGAATATATTCTACCCATCCTACGCCAAAGACTCACCACAAGTTTGCCAAGTTTAAGGCTATCGGTTAGCATGTAGATCTGTTTTTAATTGGTATATCTACCTATCTAAAATGACCGTTGGTAGAATGAACTGAGGAAATAAAATTTATCATAACATTTATTATAAAAAATTCTGAAATTATTGAGTATTAGGTAGTTCTTTATTAGGTAGATGCATTAAAAACCATTAAAGTACATTAAATGATGCATTAAAAACCACTCTCAGTACACTCTCTACACCTCTCCCTAGTGTAACATGTAGATGCAACTTCAGAAAGAGTAAGGTCTATAAAAAATTAAATACTTTTAACATACACACCTAAGGTATTTAATATTTTATTAGATTTTTAGCCATATAATTCTCAAAACCTCATTTCTCGTTCTAATGTAATTTTAATAAAATTTTAAACCAGTATATACACTTTCATAAAAGGCTTCATAATCGATGCGTCATAAACCCACAGCCTAAAGAAACGATATGATTGCATACTTTTCTTTACCAGTCTCAACATTGAACATCAATTAGTAGTTAACATAATTAATCATTCACACCGATACACATATAGTAGCTATAAATATGTTGAGAAGCATCTGTTTGAAAAACCGAAGAAAAGGTTACACATGGATGTAGAACGGCTTTTACAGAGTGAAATGTTCATAATAATTTCTTGAGGATTCTTGGAGAATAACTTTAATTGACAAAAAATAATATAACACTAACCGAAACTTTCTTCTTCATGCAATAAGTTAAAGAACACTTGAGAAACTTATTATTAATAGAACTTCTAATGCTATAAAATTCTTTAAAATATGATTGAAAAAACGGAGAAGTAGGTAGGAATAAAACTTAACGTAAATTGTTGTATATCTTTCGTGAAATAGCGCTCATGATCAGAAACCGGCTGCTAAAGGAAAAACGACCTATTAGAGTGATTCATTCTCTAATGGAATGTCAGTTTCCATCAGCCTTGACTAAATTGAGGGAGGCAGAGTAGTACGTACGCATTCCGAATTTTAAAACAGCATTTTCCCAAACCAATCACGCATGCCAAAATGTCAGAAGCAGAATGTGAGCAGGGAAAGATGGGACGGGATATGAAATTTGACATTGATGACCGCAGTTAAGACAATGATGAAAGAAGCTGGGCATTGGATTTGGTGATCGCCTGGAAGTGCCAATGAAATCAAAGAGTTTAAAAAGATGATGACCACATAACTATGAAAAACATTTCTGAAGATGTTTAAAGGTTAATACAAAAATGTACGGAAGCTGATGCCCAAGTAAATAAGACAAAAATAACAATTGAAAGGAAATGTTTGATATAACATGCATTATAATTGCTTATGATTCTAATTATTAATCAAATAACCGAGTAGTGGTTTAAAATTTGTTTTAAATACACGTGGTACATACATGCATATGTTTAAAAGAAAAAAACGTTAATAAGAGACATAAATCTTTTGAAGTGATGTGAAAAAATATCACGTACAAGCCCCAACGCACTGTATAAGAGTACATACAAATAAAATTGAAGGGATAACCAATGAAACTAACTAGTTGAAAATGTCATTTTCCGTGAATGTTACGGGAATGTTTTAATTGCCATTGAAATCACACAGAAGACAATATTTTAGACCAGGTATCGTATTTATCAGCTATTAGCCTAACTGCAGTATCTATGTTATGCTAGATACTGCAATCCATGAAAATTTTCAGTAACAATAACTCACATCGTTTGAAATTTGTAATTTCAAAGTTATCCGCAAGGCTCACATATAATATCTAATGTGAATATTGGCGTGGATTCAACATTTACCACACTAGCGATGGAAGCACACAGGCACCACACAGCTGTAGGCAAATATCTTTTACGGTATTTTCTCTCAGGTTGGGCAAAGTGAAAGTAAAAATTGATTTTCTCAGACTTAACTCTGTGGAATAATGGCCATAATAATTAGAGAAATTACCCTGTATCGTTGATAGCGATCTATTACAGCATTCATTTTGGCAAAATAGAAGCTATTTTATTTTATCCATTGACACTATAATAGCATTTTTAGGGTATAGTTTTGTATACTTCCTCTGCCCTCCTTATTTCTTCGATATAGCCTTATCCTTATTATATATATTTTTGAAATTAATACGTCAATAAAGATAATCTTAAACCTATTTTTAGAGTTTATCATATATGATGGCGAATAAAAATGTATCAATTATAATGGTTAACTACATCGTCATATTTTCAGTAAGACAAGATTTCGGAAGGTTTTGGTTATTAATACCTAACGAAGTGTAAACAACTCCATTATATTTTTCAGAATAAATCAAAGGTAAATCGTAAGTCGTAAGGTTATTGCAGATTGCCTCGAAAGGAAGAAAAGCGGCGCCTTAAATGGGGCCATTTATATCAGAGGATCCTATTCCATTGTGATGTTATATGTCGAGATGCCCAAATATCTCGAAAGAAGAAGGAGAGTGAAAGTTCTCCAGCAAATATTCAATAAAGATGAGAATGGTGATAACCATGAATTCATTTGTTAATTGGTCATTAATTTGCTAAATTTTTATAATATATGTCGTTCAATAATTGTTTGTAGTGGGAATCACAAAAACATAAATCCCTACCAAAGATAAAAAGTAAAGTAACCCAATTATCTCACGTTCCATAATTTGGATTAAGATAATAGTCCACTTTTACTTTACTCAAATTGCAATTGGTGATCATTAAATGTCAAGAATCAAGCGAGACATTTATAGCTAGGTAAAATCCAAGAATCCAATGTTAAATTGTAAATATATACTTCATTATTTTCCCTTCTTTTAAACACCAAACATCTGTTAGCTTGGTTTATTTAATGCAATTAAATGATTTCTTTTATTTAATGCACTTAAATAAGTACTGAATTAGTTCAAGAATGTGCGGTAGGTGCAATCGTTAAATAATCATGCTCCTTATTCATAGTGAAAACCTTTATTTTCCTATGGTACACAGCTCCGATAAATACTTTTGCTTCCCCATCAAAGCAGTTAGGTAGTATCACACTTTAATGTTTAGTGGACCCAGATGGTGTTTCCAAAAAATTACATTTACAGCCCAACAGACACAGGAGAAATGAAAAACAAGGAACACCTAATGGAATCCTAGAACTAACCAGGGCAGTTTGCCAATATTCGGACTTAACAGTTCCATGCCAGAACATTGATAAAAGGAATTTGCACGGATGGCGCCTTCGAGGCAATTACCACAATTCCATCCTCCGTGTACAAACAAATTAGAATGGAAACCTTTAACCGTAATCCCCCTCTTCATGTTAATCCCCTTCTTTCTAGCCCTTCCACTTTATCCCTTTCTTTATGGATGCGCCTTTATCGTCTTCCACCTTCCTCCAGCTATTTAGCGATTCTTCTCCAGCTCCGATAGTCTACCTCAACTATTCTCCCCTTAGCCTCCCTTCCCCCACTCCACCATCACCCATCGCCGTGCGAATTACAAGCACTTCCCTCCCCTTTCTCCGAAAACTCACTCCGCCTCTCATCCATGTTGATCTGGCCGGACGAGAGAGAAAAAAAGAGGGAAGAGGGCAAAAAAATAAAGCAATAGGAAAAATAAGAAAAAAAAGACCTCTCTCTCATCCGGCAGATCGACCGAGCTGAAAGTTTCCACCCTGAAGGCTTATCTCATTTGCTTCCCTCGCGGACCACCCTCGCAGCTAACGCGGTATGCATGACCATCCAAACTTCCACACCTACTGACCTCAAAGTGACCTCTTTGCCCTCTCCTCCACACCCTCCTTAATTTCCACCCTAGTACCTCCCTTTTACAAACCCCCCTCCCCCATTCTCCCCGCCCTCCTTCCAGGCCCTCCCCCGTCCTTCGACTGCAAATAATTTCCACCCTTGCTTCAAGGGTGACAGCTCAGCAGCTCTAGCCCGCCGTACGCATTTTGTCGGCTCCGTCCACACGACGCACGGGGCGGAAGGGGGGCGTAGGGGGGAGGTGCCTAGGGAGAAGATTGGTGCCTCTCTCCTCTCCAGGATGGAGCACCCTCCGGCACATCTACTCTCCTTACATTAAAACACAACGCTTTTCCGCAACATGCAATTAAGTAAACCGGACAAAGAACGGCATTCCTATCTCCAAAAAAAGACTTGGGAGTGTTCATCAGGAGGACTTCACTTTTTCGTCCCAAACCTAATACGTTCGGACATTCATAGCGATGACACCGACCTTCTCCCCATTATGTTCGCTTACTTGCGATCCCTTCGTATTTTTTTTTCACTGTGAGGGGCAACATCTATGAATAACTCCTGGATCGAAGCGCAGTAACGAGACAATTTAAAGAGAGAGAGAGAGGTCTCTTCCGCGGGATCTTACTTCCCTCAGAAGGGGTCAAAAAAATTTCAGTTTCTGAAAAACTTTATTTAAACATAAAGCCGATCTTAAAAACCAGGGTGAAACTTTTGCGTTCAGAAAGCTCTCATAATACGAACGGTTCGCTCGAATTCGTTTTTTTTTCCCTTCGAGTCGGACGCGCTTCATCACGAATTCTCCCCCCCCCCTCCTGCCCCACCCGGCGCCCACCGGGGCTATCTCCCCGAAGGACGACGCTGGCGCCTAGGAGGGGGAGCAGGAAACCCTCCCACGCGCGCTGTCCTTCACGCCCAGGGTTGACCCCGGTCGTGACCTAACTGCTAATATTCTTTCAGGGACCATTCTCGACCGCTACCCACTCCTTTCCTAGTCCCCCTTTCATCTCTCTCTCTCTGGGAGTCTCCGTGCGTGGTCTGGAGTTCACCATCGCCCCACTCCCTTCCCACCCACCCGTTTCTTTCGCCTTCTTTTCTTTCCCCATTTCGACTTTAAAGTCCTTATTCCACCCTCCCTCCTTGGCTTCTTATTCCCCAAATCCGAAAAAAAAACTCGAATCACGTCAGTGAAAAGTCTTTTCCCCTCGCCTCACTCGCTCTTCCTTCCATCCAGACTCTTCCTCACCTCCTCCCAACTACTTGGGAGGAAGGTTTGCCTTCACGGCCCCCACATCGCGAATTTCAGAATGAGATTTTATGGACGGCGGTCCACCTTGCCGTTTCCCTCTTCTCCCAACCGCTTGCTTGGAGAAGTGAAGTCCAGTGTTTGGATGCGCGTCTCAGGTTTAAACAGTTGAATCACGCATTTCACTCGACGGATTTTAGTAATCGTATCTTGCGAATTTCTATGATCATCACAATTGTTCTCTTTCAAAATAAATAACAGATTTTACCACTCATACTAATACGCGTACTTGTCGCCCAACAGTTAACAACTTCTGGCCCTCTATGATTTTTTTTCCAACTATCATACATGACGGACGGTCTCCATTCCTCAAGAAATAAAATCCCATAATTCAATTAAATGACGTATTCTTATCCTGCGGCTTCATTTTTCCGTTTGAAAAAAACTATTCTAGCTAGTTTTTAATGGGACCTCCTCTAAAAATAAAGGGCGTATTGGGACAAGAAATGACTTTTGCGAAGTAACGTAGGGTTGAAATTATAATCAAGTTATGATTTCACTCCATTCCTACTCACAAAGCGTCAGCACTAAGAATAATACTTTAAAGGTGAAGTAGAAGCAATTGCAATGCCTAGACGTCCGTTTTATTTTATTTATTTCTGTTAATGCTCAACGAACAACCAAAAAAATCGATTTTAAAAGAGGTAAGAGCATGAAGTGGCACGAGGGAAATTGTGCACCACACCGCACAGGACTACCAAAAGAATTATTTTTTTCATTGGCACATCAAACAATATTTTGGGTGCAGGTTATTTAGTTTACCGAACAGATAATTATTTATGCACCCACGCATGAGTGCATTTATAAGTTTGTAAACATTTTTCTTCCTTAATCAGATAGTTTCTTAGCAACTCCTCTGCATGCTTTGTACATAAATTGTTCAATAGATGGCGAACGGAAAGACTTCCTCCAAATATGATATAGATTTCGTGTTGGTGAGGCAAATAATCGTAGTATTGAATAACTTGCCCAGTGATTGAAATTTGTTTTTTTCCTTTTAATATATTCCTATCCTTCTTAACAGTATATCGTTAAAGGTGGAAGTGGTCTCAGTAGTCATAAATACGATTAAAAGCAGAAAATCTTCAGAGAATTTTAAATGGATATGATTTCAAGGCAATTTGATTGGTTATGGTTTCCAGGTCATTTCAATAGTATATAATATTCCAGGTATATATAAAAGTTTATTTATAAACAAACACTTGATTTACACATTTAATGACATCATATACATTGCAATGTGTTACACATTCATTTTTTATATGATCTATGCACAACTTCCATATGATACGTATTCATATAAAATACATGAATGCAATACATTCTTCAATCTATGATTAGAATAATCTTCCTTTCCTTTCGTTTAGTAAGAGGCTCTCTCGCTTCGAAAAGAAATCTCCTACCAAGCCGCCCATTTGCCCTTCAACCCTTTCACCTGACCGATTTCGCCCTTTTTTCCCTACTACTACATTAATTCACCTTCAGCTGACCTTTTCAAACATCTTCATTTATAAAACCGTCGTACCCTTCCTCTTGACCCTGCAGAGAATTAAAATTTATTTTTAAGCCTCACCCAGTTTGATTCCACTAATTTCGTTAGAACGCGTACAGATTCTGGAGTTAGGGCGTATTTTTGGTTCCATAAGCGTGTTTTATTCCGATTTCCCACTTCACTCAAAAGGTGGGTACAATACATCCTTCAACTAAAAGGAAATACCCTTCCGTTAAGCAGTCAGATTAGGAAAATTTATGGCCTAAGAGCGAAATTTCATGGGAATTAGTTATCTCCCAAAGCCATGGACGCTATGCTAGGAGTTAAAGTGGATTTTTGGGGATAGAAGAAGAAATATGCAGATTAAGGGTTTACAAGGTCTTCCCAGATATACTCTGCTAATTAAGTAAGCCAAATAGATTCCCTACCCATACTGACAACAGCAAGCAACTCGGTCACTGGTTAGAATATTTTGCCATTTACTTTCGGTTTACGCCCATTAAAGATCAAATTCGTAAAATGAGTTAATGGGTACTTCCAACAATACACTGGCATCAACAAGTAAGTATACCCTAACTATTAGAAATTAGAGATATTTTTTAAATTATTCCCATGCCTATCTTCTGATAGGCTAATAATCGTGAATGGTGAAACCTTCAAGAAGAGTTTCCAGCATCATTCCCAATTACAACACACTTTTTACAACTAATTAACAAAAATCCTTTTCCAAAGAAATTTTTATTTATAATTTATTTTTAATTTCTAATTCTATAATTTAGAAATTCAATTATCGAAAATGGATGAATATAATTCAATTTTTGGCCATCCTAAACTTTATACATATTGTGCATGTAGTATATATATATATATATATATATATATAGAAAAAAACACACAGAAAACACAT
>LYUA01000689.1:113750-125358 GCA_002093875.1 Calopteryx splendens
CACCAAAGCGAAGAAAAAGGCAATGAAATATGCTTTAAAAGACAAAACATCAGTTTACGATAAATACAATAGGCCGCAAAACGTCCTAAAAATAAGCAATTAAAAAAAAAACATTATAGAACAAATTTGACCAAGGAGGTCAAAGTATGTTGGGGAAAAAAAGGGACACAGAGTAAAAGCCAAATACTGGCAATCTCTGAAATATGCTGCCGAAAGGCAGCAAGTCATTTCGGTCGGAATTCATCATCGACCTGAAGGCGCCAGCAGGAATGCTGACGAAACTTTTGTCTGCCAAGCCAACGAACGCGGTGAAACCCGAAACCATGCAGAGTTCAACAGGATTCCTATTTATTTCGACCGGGGTTTTGTTTCCATGCAACATCATAATCGACAAATTACCAGCCTTGAATAGTAACCGGAAGGGATGCGGCGAGATGGCTTATGGGATGCTGGTGAAGAGGGATAGGAAAACTCGTTAATGGTCAAGAAGGGCAGTTTACGACAGGAATTAATAACATTGAGGAGGTGGGAGCGATGGGGATACAAATGCATCGTTTCCCATGACATAGTATATTTGGAACGCTTTCAGCAAGTTCTCTGGTTCGAGCACTGAGTGCACCTAGTTTAATATTACACAAACCAACTGGATGAAAAAAGCTACAGTAATTTAAGACACGCGTGGGCATTGAAAAAAAAATATTTTGTGCCTCTTGGTATTTTTTGATTTATAGCACACCACTTCAATGGAGTATTTGAATTTATTCCGATGGGGCTGGCTTCCGAAAAAGAGCCTTTACTCCTGATCGCAAGTAACCATCTAGGTTTATGAATAGGAAATATACTACGTTATTCCTCAGTTCATTGGTGTACATAAAATCATAATGGGATCGATTCTACTTCAGGCTGGAGACTACTAATTTTATTTTGTGCAAATGTATATTTCCCGAGAAGGCTGATTTTGCAAATCTGCGAGTGTTTTGACTTATTTCTGTGCGTTTGCCAAGATGGAAAGTTTTTCTTGACTCCATGGGTAATTAGATATGCCACGTTGGGTTTCGGAATTCCTCTGACCGTTATGGTGTAAACTCTACTGACGTGATAAGTGTCATATGTCTTCTCCGAATCGGCTAATGGCTTCTGGGAATTCATATCAACACTCTCGTTCATATTTAGAGGTGAAGGGGTACACTTTGGTGAGCCTCTTTATTTGGAGTTTACTAACGTTCGCCGTTGACTACCGACTCCATCCAACCTCTTTTGGTCGATTGGTCGGTGTTCATATTGAAGAATATTTGCTGTGTAAAACAATTTGTGCATGTGCGCGTAAGCCAGACGAATCCAATAAAGAATTAATGAACTCGAAAAATGTGGAAATTTTAAAGAAAATTCTGTGAAATTTTTAATAGAGTTTTTTTCCGGTAAGTGCTGAATCTTCAGCGTTTTCCCCAGTAAGTATAGCTTGTGCAGCATCACTCCCAGTTCTGAAGATGCAATTCTACAAGTCACTTTTTTATTTCTTTTCGGTAGGTGCGTCTAGGAGACCCGTATTTCCTTGAGCACGTTAATAATTTGAAAGACCCGCTCAGGAACGTAGCTCTCTCTCTCTCTCGTTGGGATCGTCAGTTTTCAGTATCTTTATGAGTTATTAATGAAGTTGATGTAAATCCATCGAAAATATGACCAATGCAGGGTTTTCGGTATTTAGACTGAAAAACCTCTGGAGAAGGTAATTAAGTGGTCCAAATAAATACATCTGTCGATGATCGAAGAAAATGGAAATTCGTGCCGAAACGCGTTCTAATTACTCATCATCCTCGAGCGCGCTTCCGTTGCGACAATATCAGACCTTACAAGTTTTTAATTATTATTAAAATCAGTCGGATATTGTCCCGTTTCTTTAATATTTAAATGTGAAATCAGGAGTTCCGTAATGGAATCCGAAGGTTGACGTCGCTGCTGGTGATTTTCGACATGGCAATACCAACTGTGGACTATGGGTAGTAGCTGGCGCTCATAGGTTAATCCATCGATGCCAAAGCACGCCACAAAGTGAATAAAAGTACTTTTAGGTAGTGAAATGCGCAAAGTGTTGATAAATTATTATTAATTAAAATATTCAGCCACATCTCTACGACCAAACCGGTACCTATGTTGAATCATGGCTGATGCGGCAGGCATCAGCCATGCATCATGCATTAAGGTATAATTCGTACCTTTCCCGGGCTCCCAAAGGACCGATTCTTTCCACATTCTATTGCCTCTTATACTCCTGCAGAGAAATTGCATGTTTTCATAAATACAATATCACTCCACTGTACTTTAAATGACTTCTAATCAGCGACCCCATCCTCTCCCCCCCTCCAGCTCCGTGTTAGGATTTGAAAAAATCTTGTCTTTTCACTTTTTCCGTCTCGCTCTACCACCTCCCACCACCACCTCCCCCACTCACCCTCCAATCATACCCTCCCTCCCACCCCTCCCCCGGTCCTTCGGAAGCATCCTCGTCCAACCTTATCGCCTCGGGAACCTTTCATCTCTCTTTCATGCTCTCGTCCACACACACACACACACACACACACACACACATACATACACACACACCCCTTCCCCCCTCCCTGGGGTATTGCCCCGCAATGTTTAAGGAGTTAATAGATCCGAATCGTCAAAGCTCTCGGACATCTTCCCCTCTTGACAGAGGGGCAATTCCAAACGAACTGCTCGCTGAGGCCACGGCGGTGTGAGCGTTGCGTGAGAGACGAAGTGGAAGGACGGGGCTCTAAATGAGAGTAAACGCCGCTCTCTTTCGTTTCAACAAAAACGTCTGCTTGCACTAACTCCCCGGCGAGGAGGAGGCGTTATTTCGTGCTGTGAAATTGTTGTGGGAATTGCACGCCGAGTCTTTTTTTTAATCTCCCTTTTGCACCCATCGAATTTGCTCGCGGGTCAGTGCACAAAAAAATAAGCGATCGGTTATTTTATCTCAGGGCGTGCAAAATTCATTTCCAGCTCATCTACAATATTAAGCGTTTGATGTAACACCCGCTCCGAGCCGGATGTTAGAACGCCGGAAGAAAGTGACCGGAAAGTTATTTGAAGCGAGATTTTCCCTCGGATTGCATAATTCATTGCGTGAAATTGAACTTTGAATTGATACCGGTCTCCTTCGGCCCAGTAAATTCAAATTTCGTTCGAATGGTCGTTGATTAGTTAAATGCATCTTAAATTTGAGGTTTCGAGGGATATTATTGGGACGCTTCTGCTCCTGGAGGAACGAAGCCGAAGTTGAGATGTGTATCAACGATTTGCCAATACAAAATATCACGTGTGACACACATTAAACCCATTTCACGATTGCCTATCTTTAGATTTTACCTTACCTTTGCAAGGAAGTCGACTTGTTTTTTTTAAAACCTCACACCCATAGGTAAACCTTTTTGCAGCCCGTGGTTCTTACCCAATAACGATTAGAAAATACTAAGAGATTTAATGCAGTGGCCAGCGGTCGGGATGGTTATGCATCTGTACACGCGTATGCCACTTGCAACGGAGGCAGGACAATCACATGCTCACTGCAGTAGTGCATCTTCTGCCACAGCCTGGTCTAATTAAGAATCCCTGACAGCTCGAAATGGTTTCGGAGGCCCTGGATTGAATATGTAAGTGGAACTTTTTAGCGGTGCAGCCTTCATATTTCGTGATACCGCCGTCCTGTTCCTCACCCTGCCCTAAATACAAATCTTTTATTCATAAGCCCATCACACCGCCTGCTCCGGGATATAAATTAGTCTCCTAACTCAATAAAGGATGAAGAAGTCCTGATGAAGGGTGGAAAAACACCAAAAAAACACACACTCTCTCTCTCCGATGTCGCGTGACACTCATATGTAGGACGCAGTCGGTGGGGCGTAGTACAGCCCAACGTTTTTTAATTGAATATAATATAATGGTGGTTATTTAGGGGGATAAAAATAATAACCCGCTCACTCGAAAGGCTGTGGAACATTTTCCTTTGAATATTTCTACGTTTCGCCCCCTCGTCGGAATCCACCCCTTGATCGTGCGTCCAATATGCCCCTGTTCAAACACACCGGTACCCCACATGATCATCATAGCCCTCATTTCGTTCTGATCCTCGTCTCTCTTCTCAATTTCAACCGTGTAGGCTTCAATTTTTTTCTCTGCCAAAAAAGTTCCGGGCGGATGGCGACGGAAGATGAAGTTGGCGAAATATAGATGGCGGATTGGAGGAGGGGAGAGGAGTATGGGAGAGATTTCAAATGATGAAAAAAGTGGAGACGGGAGGGGAGAGGGAGAATGCGGAGATGACTGAAGGGTGCGTAGGATCGAAGGAATGGGATATAAAGTATTTTAATCGAGAAAGAGCAGGCACGATGGAAAAAATATTCGTTTTTTTCGTGGTAATGTGTAAAAAAGAAAGTAGTACAGGAAAATAGTACAGGAAAACTCGAGTACAGTGATGAGGGCCTTTTTTTAATCACGGCTAAAGAGATCTGAAGAGATTGCGTTCCCTAGGAAAAACTCATTTGCTTATAATCTAATGCTGGGGGAATTGGTGATTTCAAAGCACGCCTGTTTTTGTTCCATTAGTACCTATTCATGGCTATATTTTTTCCGGCGTAAGTTTTAGAATTAAGGACTACGTTGAGGCAACTATGAATTAATGGGAAATTCGTTACTGAAAATGTTTGGTGAATTGACGTGTTCATTCATGAGCGTGCACAATTTTAATTAATATGTCCAACGTAACTTGTCTGGAACAAAGTTTCAGAAGTTGCAGATTAAAAATTTCTTGCCCCTTTTCAAATCATTGAGATGTTCAGGGAAAAAGCGGTTACTAGATTTCCGATTCCGGTAAAATGCGCAAGTTTTCTCATTCAAGTAATTTTTATTTTGTTTTTATTTTTCGGGTTAGAGTGCCATTAGAAACGTTCTAGCTTAGACTTCTACAGTGTTTCGTAGCTTGATACTGTTTGGCTTTTTTGCTCATCCCGTGCACCTGTTGTCTCGAACGCACTCCATAAAAGTTGAATTTGCTCAGAAAAAAAACTACATGTAGCACCAAAAGTCATGCAGCATAATTAATAACATTTACATTGAAGTTAATCTTAGATTTGAGAAATTATTTTCATCTTAGTATACATAATTGTGCGATAAGTAAGAGAAAGTGATTTTGCGCAGATAAACTCTCTATTATTATTAGTTAGTGGCGTTCGGATTTGGAAATAACTTTGTTGCAAAACATATATATATTGACAAAAGAGCAAGAGCAAGTATCATAGTGAAACGTATAGCGTATCTTAAAAATATCCGTGTAGACTTGATTGCGTGTGAGAACATAAAAAATCTATTCCTCGATGACTAATTCACGAGTCGTTTTCATTCCAATGTAAAGAAAATACCTCTTTTTTTCTCTTCAATTCACTAATCTCGAATACGTAACAGTTACAGAGTTAGCCAGCTCTCACAATTTGACGATCATTTCTGTACAAATGGAAAAGTTATGTCAATATTGCGTGTATTGAATGCGCCGTAAACTTAATTTTTTTTCCAAATTCTCCAAGTGGCGCAAGGAATTCTCTCTGTTTGCCACGTCTCTCGATACGGCAAGAGAGATTTCCGTCCACCCTTAAACCATTCTCGTGGGGGCGTCTCAGTGGGTGGAGTGTTCTGCAACTTAGCGGAGGGCCCTGATGCAAACGCAGGGAATTTTGGCCGCCCTCAGCTTCACCCTCAATTGGTGGATTCCACTCCATACTCGACTTTTCAGGCATCCGGGAAACTGCAGTGGACATCGGAGGAAGGACTGCCCCTCTTACTTACTACCATCCTTGAATTTCCCCTGGAGTGTGGCAAATAACTCTAATTCACCTGTGAATGTGCCGAAGACCTTAAATTTGCAGTCATGTAAGTGGACTGCCGCAACAAAAGGATACATTATTAATTACAGTAAGCGACGATGATATGAATCATTATCGGTCCTAATTCTTCACTTCCCTTTAATGTGTAAATTTATTTGAGCAAGTTTTTCGGTGTATTTTTTAAACGCGAAGGAACAATTAACATTCGAGCGCGGGAAAAAAATATCAACCGGCAATCTAATAGATGTGAATATAAAAAAAACAAAAAAGCTCCAAAGGCCGTAATGAATGTTAGTGAACATTAAAAAAAATCACACTCACACAGACTAATAACTCATACCCTCCGTGTGTGTTGAGAGGTGGGAGGGACTCCATCGTCAGAGAAAACCTCCCACATCCAAAACACACGTCCTGTGGCTATTATCTTATCTAAATAGCCTCGGGACGTATGGTACTGAACGGTAAATGAATGGGTTAATAATTCACCAGTGTGCTCACGCCTGCCACTCATTTCCGATTCACTTCCCATATGAGATTTGGTGCCGATGATTACTGTACGTATTAGGATAGTCCGTTAAAACTTATCGCAGAATATAGAATTCTGTACATATTAATTGATGGAGGTCCTCTTATTCAGGAACATCAATTAATAAAAATGACATGGAATGTACGGAGTGAATGAGCAAGATCAATGATGGACAATGGACAGTTTTCGATGTGGAAACTCACTTCCGGAATTTCCCGGGTAAGGCTTCGCAGGAGGTTTTCCACGCCCTTAGCCACGTGTGGGCTGATGGTTTTATTATTATTATTATTTATCATTAATCTGAAAAAAATATTCTGATCCATAAGTAGAATAATGAGAAGGCTGACCCTAACAATAATATATCCATATCCTTTGCCAATTGCGTTTGGTGTTCGGAGCGTCTTCTCTTCATTGTACAGTGTGGATTTCGATGTGGTCATTCGACCGTCGACCTACTGGTTAGAGCCAAAACTTTTATCCAGGAAGCCATTCTACTCCATACAAAAAAAAGACGGTTGAAACACGTTTCAACCGTCTTTTTTTTATATGGAGAAGGCCTGCGACAGAGTCTTGCGACGGAAGATGTTATATGCTCTCCACGGGAGGAAGTTAATGGGTAAAAATTCCCTGGACGAGAGTCTTACATGCGACCGCTCACAACAGTAGGTACATATATCCGGTTTGAGACTGGGAATAGGTGTCTCCAGGGCTTCTTCGGTCCTGAGTTTTTACGCAGATCCTGTAGAACTGCCTCTGCACTCATCAATCAGTTTCCAGATTTTGTATCATTCACCCTGTTGTCCAGAAAGTAATTCCTTCCCTCCAATCCCTAATGAGGCTCTCAAAGTGACTGAAACGTTTCAAATAATATCTGTCGACGATTTGAAGGTTAAGTTACGAAACGCAGGCTTGTAACGGTGGAAGGAAATGTGGCGAACTACCATCTGTAAGGGACTTGAAGCCCTTAGCCCTCTCCCATTAGGAGGTGTCGGTAGGGAGGTCGACAACGCACGCTTGAGGACAGGGCACTCTGCTACCTGACCCACTCATACCTCTTCACTCAAGGGAATGTACAACCTCTCCGCAATGAGTGCCAATCTCCTCAAGAATGCATACCCTGACGGAGATGCGATATGTACCACGACAGATTGGACATCAGATGTGACCTAGACCTCGTCCTAGGGGAGGACCCTGACGGTCTAAGCCGAATAATCTTGTTTTTAAAAGAGAGTGGCTTATACGCCTTAACGCACTCGTAGCTGGCCCTATTTTATTAGGATGATAGGATGTGACCTCTTGATGTAGGTCTTAAAAATGGGATAGAAAAAGTGGCGAAGGAAATAATAATTTAACAGTAAAAACTTGAGGAAATAAGAAGCCATGGGTCACAGGAGTGGTGATTGGGAGGGATTTATGAGAGACGAACCTAGAAGAAAGTTAACACGGAAATGAATGTACTAAAAAATAATTTATAAACTTAATCTATAAAACGGTACCTCCAAGGAAGCTAGCGGAAAGAAAAGCCAGTCAGAGTTGGTGAAAAGCAGAAGAGTTCCTCAGGAAGGTAAGGGAAACGTCAGAATATAGCACGGAGAAAACTATACCGGCGTTCATCATATCTACCTATAATAATTCACTATATTAATCTTTTGGGGTAAGATCAAGAAATAAAAGTCAAGTATTACTTGCCAACGTTTCGGAATATAATTTACTCCGTCATCAGCTTGACTTTTACTTCTTGACCTTACCTCAAGAGATTAATATAGTGAAAAAATATACCGACTATGCGGGGTAAAACGAGAAGTATTTACAGAGACGGGAGAGATTATGGGAAGTTGGAACGAATACGTGGAAGAGCTTGATGTCCAACATCGTTGGTCAGTAAGGTTAGAAATAGAGAGGGAATGGGACGTAGATAAAGATAGATATGTTCCAGAAATATAGATATTGAGATAAAAAGAGCACGACGGGAAATAAAGCCAAGAAAGGCAGTAGGAATAGATAATAGCTCAGTAGAATTAGTAAAGAGCTTATGGCATACATGGAAGGAAGAGATTTTTAGGGGTTATGGTTGCGTACTATTTATGAGGAAGAAATTTTCCCAGAAGACTTGAGGTTGATCTCCATCCCGAGAAACAGTAAAGCGGCATAATGTGCGTGCACACGGTGTATTCATATAATTGGGTAGGACTCTAGAAGGTGTTTGAGAACATTAAGCTAAGTTTGGTTTCATGTGCAGCTAATATATTTTTGAGAATCATGAACAGAAAGTTATATCATAGCAGAAACAGCTGCCTAGGCGAAAATAAATTTGGGTTTAGATAGGAGAGTGTGAAATCCTTGCCGCCATTGCAGTAAGGAGAGCATTTGTAAAAATTATTTTAACCATCATCTAGTAACATCGATTCAAATCACGCAAACAGTAACATCGATCTGAGATACCGGCATCAACTCCACTTCTAGTTAATAATCGTTATATTCGGCCATGATCTTTTTATTTTACCAGAAGAGAAATATTCATAGATGTTTAATCATATTTTTTTATTCAGAATAAATTTTTGAAATACCTTCTCATAATGAATACATCAAATGTTTATACAAATATATTCTTGAAAATATATTTTTAATTCTAAAAATTCAGATAGCTTGAAAAAGAATAAAATACCAAACATAAATACCCGCATAAATAAAATAATGTTTTTGCGATCAATTTTCTGGATATTTGAAAATAATTAGCAAATACTAATTATTTGTCGACTAAAAATTTAAATATTTCACAGATTAGGTAGGAGCATCCCCAAACAAACGTCTTCCGATAATTTAACACATTTGTGTGCAGTTTTCCATTTCTTTGGTAAGGACACATGGCACAGCTTTGTCCTGGTTTGTCACTTTTTTCACAAAGATTAGGTGGCGAAACTTTTCGTATCCCTAAAATCTCGAGAATGCTATTTGTTAAACCTTTGGGCAAGTTTGGTATGCGAAGGCGGGTGTATGGGCGAGGTTTCACGAAGTCCACTCCAGGATTTTTTTCTAAAAATTAAAAAAAATGATTAAAATCTTATTCTTATGAAACCAAGGTGGAACCCAAAGAATTTGAAAGTACTTATGTTTGTCAATCCAAAATCAGAGCCATAGGCCATCTCATAGTTCTCCAATTTGATGAATATTTTGCAAATTTCATGCCAAGCACATCAACCATTTATACTACACACATACATATATTTTATACCATTATAAAAATGTATAATATCAGGCTTTTTATTTACTTCGCTTCTCTCGCCTGTCTGGTGCATAAATGATATTAAGTAACCAATGGACGATTTTCTTTGGAGCAAATTAGGCAAGGATTGCTTTCGAAGTAAAGCATACAGAACCGAACCCTCTGGTCTTTTTGGTGAAGCCTGAAATTCTGGGGGAATTTCTATTTTGTTTTTTTTTTCGTAACGTTCCCACATGCATACATCAAACCCCTCTGTTTTAACTAAGGGACTACCTCTTCCTAAGATGAAAAAAATTATTCGGCAATCACATTGCGTTTGGTGTTAACAATTGGCCTCGTCAGACGTAGTAGGTAGGTACAGATTGTGTTGGTTTCCATAGTTTTCTCTCCCCATCACTGAGACGTACGCCGTCGGAGTCCTTTCCAACATATATGCATGCATTATGAAGATAAGAAAATTTTTCGCATGTCATATGCATTGCTTTTATTCCATTCTTAGGCTTTTTTGTCGCGCATATCCTGAAAAGACACCTACCTCTATATGGGTACAACATCTCATCGATAAATACTCTCTTCGGGGGAAAAAAATTCTTATTTTAAATAATAAATGTATTGAACGCAAAAGAGAACGCAGCTGCGCGGTCTCTTTTCTCGCCGCTCAGTCACTGGAGTAATCGTTAAGTGGAGGGACATTTATAGCCCTTCAAATCTTTTCAAAGACATTGTAGACCTAAAAATGGGGTGCCCGTTACAGTTGGTTGAAAATAATGAAGGGATATTTTCATGACCTGACTGGAAAATTGAGGAAAGTATAAGCAGTCCAATAAAAGTTTTTGCTTCTAAATGTATATTCAGTATCTCGAGAATTTGATGCATTCAGTAGGTTGTGCTACATTGTGTTCTAAAGTGCTTGCTCCAATTTCTGATTTGTTTGCAATACTTTTTCATTGAGAGTGATGTCACAAAATATCCCCAAATATTTTTAACTAACTAAATAACATAATCACCTAGGTATTTCATTTCTGATGTAAGTCCAGGAAGTCCTTCAATAACATTGCCGACTGGTGTTCACATTTTGACATTAGGTGTTCCAATTGAAACCATTTCCCCTTTAATAAGCTTACTTTGTACCGGCCGTTCAAGCGAAGGACGTACGGGTTCCTCAGTGTAACCAGATACTTTAAGAGGCATTTCCACACCTAAGAGTTCACATTCAGATTCTTCATGAAAACAATCATCTGATTCATGTTTCTTATTCAGAATGAAGTCGGAGTCATCAGATTCGTCCATATCTGTCAAGAATTGTTGAATTCTAACAGCCAAGTTGGGGTCTTCAGGCCTGAACACAATATTCTATGAATAAAACTTATTGTCCAAAGCTAAAAATTAATAAATATTTTCCGTTGCACAAAAATAAAAATCTGTCTAGGTTGAATAAAACCTACATTATGACATACCTGATATGATACGTCGGTATGTTCGACTACTAAAACTCATTATACGATACATCAGATATTGTGGTGCGCAGTGGTGATTGGAGCACCACTGTACTCGGGCTTGTTAGGAGGATTAACGGGGAAGAAGTGGTCAACAAGGGGACCTTTATTTTTCTCGCCGCGGTAATCAATTCGCGGTAAAGTAACTGCCCACGTGTCGTCCACAGATGCCAATCAGTGGGGAACGTTACAGTATGTAGATATATAATATTTAAAATTTCAATGGAGAGTATTTAATCCAAAATCTTCCATTAAAATATCATGGTTAATGTATTTTATTATCGGTAATCTATCGGTTAAGGTATGTTTTTGATAGACACTCGTATAAAGTAACCCTTTCTTCAATACCGCAAACTTCCTGCCTCCCTTCATCCCATCTAACATTCCAAATCTTTTCTTCCCTCTCCTTCGCTTACCCAAGATTTTAACCTCTTTCACATTCTTCAACAAACCATTGCCACTCAGCACGCCCTGCATCCACTTT
>LYUA01000689.1:165136-176223 GCA_002093875.1 Calopteryx splendens
GAATGATTTTTTCATTGTGGATTTTTTCATATATATACAGTTAAACACACTTACAAACCTTATGCACCTTAAAAAAAAGGTATTACATCATTTCGAAAAGGACTCAGGGACTCGCTAAGTCCTCTGTTATTTAATGTAGTAATGGATGAGGTAATTTGAGAGTTGAAACTGAAAGTGGATACAGAATACGAGATGCAGATATCAACGTAGTCTGTTATGCTGATGATGCAGTACTGATTGCAGAAACGGCAGATCAATTGGATAGACTAATGATGAAGATGATGCAAGCTTGCAGGAATCATATTATGAAAATATCGACAAAAAAGAAAATGTAAGACCATAAGGAAAGAGACTGCGAGATGTAAGTAGACAACGACATTATCGAGAAAGTTCTTCATCGAGAAACTTCAATTACCTCGGAATAAACAATATAACATACTGACATGATTAGAAATCAGATGAAACATCAGGCACTATAAGCTGCAAAGGTATCGCGAGCGCAGAATGGTATTATTCGGAAATAATACTCAAACAAGGAAGTGAAGACCAGAGTGAAAGTTCTTAGGTTTCTGCAGCGAGGATGATCTGCATTACTCGCTTTCGAGAGCAGCTGCGTGTGGCGCCTTGTCTCGTCCTTAGCTTTCGCGGCTATTGCATCGTGAGGGTGATTATGATTGTTTATATTTTCCCGAAAGTAAAGCCGTTCATCAATCTATCTTTATACTCGTGCCCCTTCTGCCTCTTCACAAGCCTCCACCCTTCCCCTCACAAACCCTCTTCGCCCTGTCCTCATCACCCTCCCCACTCATTATTCTTTCGTAGTGTTCTCACACTGATGGTGGTGATGGTGACGACTGAAGGTGGCTGGGACCGAAATTTTCAAAGAAGAGAGTTACCATCTTTGTTGTGCATTTGTGTCTTTTTATAATCACACCTCGTGAAAAAAAACTTACATAGGTATGTACTGCTTGCATACATACATATAAACAAGGCAATATACTTTAAAGCAATATTATGTGGGTTGGATGTTTGGAGTAATGGCAAACTGCATTTTTCTCGGTCGTTGTCCGAGAGAGAGAGTTCTTAGAGAAAAGTTCAAATGGGTTTTGGGATCTTCTCGATCTCTTTCTCTAAGGAAATTCTCTGGATTCGTCTTAATTATCCGTGAAGTTTCCAGAAACCTATGGCGAATGGAGGATTAATATCTGTCAATCGGATGGAGAAATATATTTTTATTCACATTTACAAGCCGTCGGATTCCAACGTCCCCTCCATTGCGAAAGTAAAAAAAAATCAAGGGATTAATTTAAATGCAAATTTGAAAGAAAAATATATTCTTACCGTTGGGAAATAGAAACAACCTTTGATGCCATAAGTTGATTGGTGGTTAAAGTGGAAATTTCAGTTTTGGCGGATTAAAAATCAGTGAAAGATGCAAGAAGATGGCGTTCTCTTCGTGGACCAGAGTGGAGTGGAATGGAATCAGGCCTAAAGGATGATCTCGGGCCATTCAGCGGTTTAATTCAACACGCTGGTGAGACGGATCCCCATAGCTCACGGCGACATGTTTGGAGGGCTATTGATGGACTTCTCGCTCACTTCCTTTCTAGCATCTCTTCACATTTCCTTCGTTATTCTTCCCAGTCATTGGAAACAGTTGAAAGATAGTGAGTAAAACGCAATATCGTCGAGCAAAGGGGAATTAAATTACATTTATTCTCGCCATATGGTAGGTATTCTTTCTATCTATCGGAACTTAAAGTGCCTAATTATAATCGGAAGTTCCTGCAAATAATGCCGTTACAAATACCCTTTGGTTGCTGTCATTTGAAGGGAAGGTTCTCTTTAAAAATCTCGAAGATGGTTAAACGCGGTGTGCGTGAAATACGAAGAATACACGAGATTCTTGTAAATTAAAATTGATTTAATGGCATAGATATTAAGGTAATGACTTCGCAACATTTCGTGAACCGTGTTTATTCATTTTCATAGCTTGGCTTTTACTTTTATTTATGAAATACCTTTATTTACGTTTTGCAATCAGCTTTAGCTACACATTCACTTTCGTAACTTTAATATTGCCACTTGTTTGTTTTCGTCTTTAACTTTATTAAGAGAAAATGCTATCGATCGATTTTGCTGCGCCGAAAATTAAAATTCGGCTTGTACTCCAGGGGCCTTAGATTGGAAAATGTACGATGATTAAGCCGCGAAGAACGGTAAGTTCAATTTTCAATTTTTGAAGTACCCATATAGTTTCTATTTTTGGAGAAAAACGACGAGTTTTTTTTAGATTTCATCACGCAAAAGTGCGAAATAATCCTGCATTGAGAAAATTGGGCCGGTAGGGAAGGTCGTTGGGGAAGGATGGTCCGGGTTGCACTTGCTCAAATAGCCTCTAATCTCTCAAAGAGACTGCCTACACTGTGGAAGAGAAGATCTGCGGCCGTAAACGATTTTATTTTTGGTACTTTAGTGGGAAGCATAAAGAATTATTCAGTGTGCTTTAGAAAACCTTTGCTGTTGTAAAAGCCTAACTGGTGACTGGAAATCCGTTCCAAGGACATAACATTACATATTTACAGTAAGTACACCTCTTGTTCGTCGAAATCACTTTTTTTTGCGACTAGAGGTGGATGAATTTCGTGGTTTAGTGTTTTTAACTTACCTGATGTTTTGGGCTTCTTTCCTATTGGTGATGACCATGCAGTGGTGTAGTGTTCACCATGTTAAATGATGCTGCTCTTAATTAATTTAATTACCACTACTTCTAATGAGATTCTTTGCCTTCGTACCTTCTTATTTGTGGTTTATCGAGAGGGAATGCCTATGATGAATGATTTGGTAGCGCAAGCGTACTGGACAACCGATGAAGAAGGCATCAATAAATCATTATTTGAATGTCAGATGGAATGAAGGAGAGCGAGATAGGCGTAAACATAAAATAATTTAGAGTGGGCGTGCGTGCTGACTATTAGTTGCCAACGGTGACTGAAAAAGTTATTCCTCAAGTGTTTCCCAAAAGCTTTTCGATAAATTGCACTATTGGCTAATCGATACTTCTTAGTTTGTTGCTATTATTCTAATATAAACTGAAGAATACGTTTTATTTGAAATTATCATTAGTACTACTACACTTAGTCAACTAGTCATGTGGTAGTAAACTTTGTGAGGGGAGTTAAAGGACAATTAGCCCTCCACCCATAGCTAGCCACTGCATGTGGGGGGGGTTTGTAGGAAAAGAAAACCTGAAATAAATGAAATGAAATAAATGAAAGAAGAATTCGTCACTACAGACAAATGCCAGCAGCGAAGAATTAAAACGAAGGATGCAAATAAATCTAAGAGTAAAATAAAAAGAGAAACGGGTGAAAAGCTTTTCTCAAATAAATGAACGAACGACCACAACAAAGATTGAGCGTCTGAAATGGTGATGGTTTCCGACAGTGAAAGGCTAAGGGATAGTTAGTTACAGAAACAATACCAATAACACCTGGTGGCAATCACCTAATGATATATTAATCTTGAAAATGGAAATAGAAGATCGAATTAGAAATTGATGTTCTCGTGCTTTATAATGATAAAATATCAAAATATCTTTAGCTGGTAGATAGCCTTTCTTATGCGATCTTAACTGTGAGACAAAATTGCCATCATATGAACTATTCCAGCCACACATTTTCGCACTTGGCGTATTTTCCACCGTGAGAGTCGAGCTCGGCAATTCCATTAGTTGTCAGGGTGACGGATTATTGAAAATGAAAAATTTCACTGGAAACTAACATTTTTTCAAAGTTATCGCGATTACGTACCGAAATCCATATTCAACGATTTTGGCTGAATCTTAAGTTAATTTTCATTGAAATAACTTTCTTGTGTCTTTTTTTCTGAATTTCATATGATTATTATTTCCAATTTAATTTGGCGAAATAAATAAAGCCTAAGGTGATGGAAGTGAACTTTATATGAATTTCATATGGAAATGAAGTTTTCACTCGTCTGGAGTCGAACCGGAGACCATTTGGTACATGAAAAGTAACCCATTATCTGCACATTTAGTAATTTTTAAAGTTGGGTGGAAGTGAAAGTTGGTTCTCGGGTTTTAGGAATATATAAACAAACACACAACCTTTCTATTTTATTCATAAGATATTGTGCTTCCATCTTATATTAGTGTTACATAAAAAATAAGACAAAAATGCGGGAATCATTTATGCATGTGCTTAACAACAGACTTATTCAAAAAAGTTGATGGCTCCACCAACTTAAAGTTGTACCGTATTTTTTTTTACTAATATTTTGGCGAGATGAGAGGTGATGGGGTACGTGCCAAGTATTCCCACCCCAGGATTGTTACTCATGTAATGCATAGCATTGATGTAATTTTGAAACCACTCGTTAATAACTGCTATTAGGAATATTATAAGAGGAACGTTATTCGATTATTGATTCGGCAGTCCGTCAGAAGGTATAAAACGAAAAAAAAAGCTTCTGGAAACGTATCGTACATTCAATATTATTTTTAAATTATTAAAATAAATATGAGCATTATTTCCGATAATTTGATGCTTGCATTTATAAAGCTATACTATATCCGATATTTCGATAGTTCCGTGATGTGATTATAAATAAAAAAGAACTCCAGTCATAATATTACCAAAAATTAATTTAAGGTTTTTAGTACTCGTAAGCTGTATAGAGCATAATAAAAAATAATTCATGCTCAAGGTATCGTTCAAGTCGTTAATGTTCAAAATTAGAGACTTTAAAGTCAGGTATAGTAGACGCAGTAGATGAATTTCCTTTTTGGAAGTAGTTAGACTTTATAATTACCCAAGTAATTAGAAAAGGAAAAGCATACTTTGGAATTGTAAAAGAAGATGCATGTACCTACCTAACTCTATTCTCCCGAAAATTATTTTTTAGAGGATTTCGCCATTACTATTACCAATAGACGAGAGAAATAATAAACTTTAGCGTTAAATAATGAAAAAAACTTAGTTTTCTGGAATAAATTGTCAATTTAAAATACTCATTTGAGTTCCTGGCAAATATTGGTACCTCTGCTTGTAATATTTTTTCGCTGGCAAAGGCAAGATGATCTACAATAACGATCGTCGTATATATTTTTATTTATATGTCTGATGTCTCTTTCAATTCGTAAATTATAATTGTAATATATTCAAGATTTTTGCGTCATTCGAAAGAGCATAAAATTCTCTATTGATTTGATTTTACTTCTTAGTGTTCCAAAAAACCTGCAAAAATTAAATAATTATTTTCACCCCCCCTTTCGAACCTGTGAACATCAACGGCCATATTTTGAGTGCTATTCACTCAAATGAGTTCATTTTTCGTAGATAATAACTGTCTTGTGTCTTGATGATGAAGGTTTTTTTTTAGCGGTAAACACATTGGGTATGTAGCTTTGCGACAAAAGGCTTCCAAAACTACAAAAGTCTTATAGGAAATAACTGCATAGAGCAAGAAAGGAAAATTATTAATTCAAAGGCTGAAATATAACTTTGTAATTCACTTCTACCTGGACGTATCCACTCTAGAGCTGTATTCTGAATTATATTCCCGAGGGCAGGAATAGGTCTTTGGACCGATCTCAGCAAACAAATTCGAATTGCAATGCAATAAAGTTGGATAGCTACAAAAAATTGAATTTTTTATGCATCAACAGAACCGCAATTCCTGCTATTATTGAGTTCGGTTTTAATTGCATCCCAGGCATTGATGTGGAGGGGTACAGCAGTGCAGCTTGTTAGATTGAGTGATTCCCTTTTATTTTGCTCTTTCGTCTTAGTCACCGTTGATGTTTACCCTTCCAAGCGTACGTATAAATCTCATAACTTCTGCACTTTTCCGAAATATGTAGCATGGATTTAATTTTTTTTTCATCTGGGAAATGAAGTAATAAATAAAGTTCGTACGAACTGGAGACAGGTACCATAATGAAGGACATTCAATAGAAATGCTTATGCAAGTCGTGAGCAAAGTAATGAAATATATCGATATTCAGTATATATTTAGCATTTTTGATACATTTTGCAATGGCGAACAAAGCCGTAGTTACATTAATAACCATCCGTAAATAATTAATAAAGAAGTAACTAAATTTTAAGTGTTTTAATTACATAAATTTGCCGGAGGCGGTAATAATTTAAGTAGTTCTATTTTTTCGTTCGTGTACGATATTATGATTGAATATATAAAAACTGTGTAAAATAATATTTTCATAATTTTGATTCTATGAATAGTAGCTGTGTAACATAATGTTTTTCATAATTTCAAGGTTTTAATTACTTAGTATGTTGTATCATCTATGAAATTAATGCAAGCCAGGACAAATTCGTAGAAGCAATTGAAGTACGCTACACTGTTTTGATTGCTTGGATTAACGTTGTTTTGAAGGGGTTACAAAGGAAAATGATAAGCAATATATCAGGTCAAGCCGTTGTATAAGTATATCAAGGAGGAGGCGATTAACCAAAATATTTATATCTTTGGACTTCTTTATCACTGGATGTTTGGCGATAAAAATTAAAAATTTTGATCCTACTAGATGTATGTAATCTGTTTTTAATGGAGGAATAATAATTTCATAGTCATTACCAATAATTTCTACTTATTTTATTTTTATTAAAGAATCTATTATAAATCAGTTTTTGGAAAATTTATTTAAAATGGAAGAAAATAAAACAGAGCAAAAAATATATCATTATGGAATCCATAAAATATCCTAGCATCTTACCAAAAAATTGTTTTGTTCATTATTTATCAAACAGGTCACTCACCATTTTGTTGAAATTTGATCCACATGCTTAGAATCCCATCTTAAGATAAAATTCCTGCTGATTTCATCCTTCTACTAAATGCAGATGCTAATTCTATTGATAATATCTCTCCCCACTGTGGAATTCATTGCGCCGCGCTAGAAAGGAGCAAATCAGACGGTTGCGGTGCGTGAGTTCAGATAAATAAACGGACGTTACGACCCTGAGCCTCCTGATCTAAAATAAGGAGGACAGAGGGTGAGTACTGAGTTTGCAGTGCGCTGGACCAGTCGGGAGAGGTTGAGAGGAAGGAAAGCGATCGGTGGTGTAAGGGAGGAGTGATGCGAGGCACCCTTTTTGAAACTGGGTCAGTGGAGGAGGAGTAGAGTAAATCCCACAAAACGCTCAATGTGAGGTTTTTGCAAAAAGGCTACGTGAGGCGTTAGGAGAGAGACCTAGGAAGTAAAACAAGTTGAAAGATGGAGAAAGAAATCTGAGGAGAGGGCAAGGCGAACGGTTGGTCTAGAAGAGGGCAATCTTGGGTTAGGACTCGTAGGCCATGTCTACCTGATTAAACGTGATTGTGGTTTCCCTGGTAACGCCAGATAAATCCCCGAGGAAATGAGAATAAAATGGATTCGTCGGTTCCTAGTTGGGTCACAGTTGTCGCAGTTCTCAAAAATAGCCTAAGCGTTAAGTGAAATTAGGAGAGTGGTCTTCCTCTTCTGTGGAGCCCTCATGTAATCATGAATGTGCTATAGTGTCACTTACGTTCGTGTTCGAGAGTACTCGGCTCTCTTTCATGGCCCTGGCAGAGGAAGTACCTGTCCCGTTGTAATGTTATTTGTGAAAATCTATTGGGGAAACTATTAGTAACTACTCATAGACGGCGAAAGTTCCTATTGGTTAAATATATAATTTTCTTAAGTAACAAGTTTAAGAAAAGATAGTTTTCCTTTTTCTTTATAAAATAAGTAAAATTATGATTGCTATGCTATTATATTATGTTATTGGGCAGAATATTGGATTCTGGATTACTATCTATTTCTCTTGTACCTATCTTCTTAGGTATCAATGCTTAATTCTGTTCATAAACATTTTTACCTTATGTTTCGTATCTTGTCTTAAAATGTTGATTTGATGTCACTGATTGAAATTTTAATCTGGAAAATTTCGCAATGACTTTTCCTTCAGTTTAGCTCAAAGATTAATTTTTGCGCGTTTAGGACCTAAAGGAAATAAAGAACCCATTTGCGCAATTTGATGTGTGTTGATCGGAAGTAATCCCCTTAAAAAGGGCGTCAGATTATATTTTAGGATTGTAACCTCATATGAAGTAGAACTCAACCTATCTTTTCCTTCTTTGTGTATTTTCGTGAACGCAGGCCTTCTCAAAGCTACGGTTTTTTTTATTTTGTACTCGCTGTTGACTTAACTTCAGCTAAAATTTTCTTTCGAGTAATTGGATCCAGACGTTATGCCAATTAAAACTAGGAGATTGTACCTAGTCTTATTGATTGACCTGAGATATTTCCGAATGCGACAGCACCATCACTAACGCCTTAACGTTGACGGCCATTTCCTAGTCGAAAGCAGCAAAGTTCACGTCACGGTGGAATCACTTCAGCAGGGAGTAGACGACTTGCAAACGTGACGAGGATCCTTTATTCTTAAAGTTGCACCTTCTCGAGGAATATCTATTTTCTTTGTCTACTGTCGAAAGATGTATAATGAAATAGAAATCCCATGGGCACCCAAGTCCTCCTTCAAGTCTCTCGCAAACTACTCAATCATTTCAGGTCAATTGTTCACGGGAATGGGGGAAAATTCGTATTCAGATCACCTCTTCTGACATGACTTACAGTTACCCGATCCTTTGTTTATAGAATTTGAAGAATCGTTATTAGAATTTATAGAATCTCAACATTGAAAAGTCCTGATAGTGATAATATGTCGAAGAAAATGTATTAATTTCCCTTCAGAGAAGTCACAGTCAGCAGCAGGTTTCAAGATGTTATAATGTAACCTGGAATCATATTTGGATATACCTACACATATAAAAACTGTGTTAGTTTTCTTTTGTGTATGCAAGCACCCTATTTAGCCGTGAAATCTTTTGGCATATGAAAGGACATTTGAGACCCTTTATTTTTAGGAATAGAATTTATTGTGTTGCATTTAACTGGAAATGGTTAAATATAATGGCTTTGTTACTGAACAAAGAATTTTCAGCTATGTATTGGAAAAGATTAGAGGTTTACTAGAGCTCTTGCGAGCGGTACAACTCCTCGTTATAGGACTCTGATCCTTTTGAGTGGAGAAAAATTGTTCAATTTGCACTGAACCAATCCGTATGAAATCAGCGGGTTCTGGGATAGCATTCCTTTGGTTTTTCTCGAGAAAAGTATACTGAGGAAAAATGAAGACAAATTTCACCGAGATTTAGGATTTCCTTGAAATATTTTGCCCAAACATCGGAACGATACAGCTTGGAAACAAGACACACGTAATCGTCTCAGTTCTTCGTTCTAAAGCGATGTTGGTGAGTACGAATACGCACATGTAATTACTCTACCTGGACGATTTCATACAATTCGGCGGAATCACCGGCATCAAAACTAAAAAAAAATACTAACCTTTGAAGAGTCATAGAATGAAATATAACACCTTCCAATAAAAATTAAAGGAAGAATGATTGAGAAAACGCGAATCATAAAATTTATTTCACAAACGAAAAAAATTTTATCTCGATACTCGGCAGCTACAGGAATTGGTGTATGGCTTCACTTCGAGGAATCAATAAATTAAAGTTGTTATTGGTTTATATGTGCAATTTTATTAATTTAAAAATAAGAATAATCCAAAGTTAGATAAGGCAAGGATAAACTTGAAAAAACAAAGTACCTGATTTTTTTACCGTTGAAATATTACGAATAGTTTTGGTGAAGCTCAACATATTTTAAATAGTTGCATATTTACTCTTGAATGCTTAATGTACTGATTCAACTAACACGCGCAGTTTTTTGTAAAGTTCAATGTTATCTTCATGGTGGAATTCTTTTCATTTACTTAGGTTCGCATTAAAATTTTTAGTGATATCTTGATTCAAGATAAAAGTAAAGATTAAATGAAGGTAGGTAACTGTTTCTGCTAACCGCCGTTTTCTAGATTATAATTAGTTTTATTTTTAAATACGTTGAACAAATGTTAGACTGCAGAGCATAAAACTAAAAAATACGACCTCTATCATGCATAAGAGTCCAAAAAAACTCAAAATTTTAAATTAATTTGCCAAACGTGAAGAGATGGTTCAATGCATTTTTTTTCATGGCTCTATTCCCAGGAGATTGTGAATTGCTCCGATGTTGTTGGATAGCGTTGGAATGAGCACTAATTTTTCTGCGTGAGACTATGCTATTTGAACAATGGATATTATTATTAAAACATTTTATACTCTTCTCAAAGGAGGCATTATGCGTTTACTTCCGCCTCTTTGATATTTACACTTATTACAACCTCTATCTTCACGCGGTGTAGAACAGAAGTTCAATTTTTGGAATAGTAACCTCTCAAGTGTTTTGAAATGTGAACTTACTTTCGAGAATATATATATATATATATATATATATATATATTTAGATTGAACAAACGAAATAAATACTTTGATTTGATATTTCATGAGTGGCCATATCGACGTACGATTGTAATGAAAATCAAGTGGTGATACGCATGGCCTCAGGTGTTCCAGCCAACGAAATTACACTTTTTGATCGCTTTTAGGGATGGAGCAGCTGATATGCAATTGAGGTACAAGTAAACATGACGACCGCGATAGTAATTGGTCTTTCTTTCCCCAAATTTTGTCGTGGGCATTAATCAATTAAATGCATATTATTTGAAGGTGGTGCTTAATTAATTCGGCTTATTTATCATCCCCGCGAGTGGACCGAGGGGGGGCGGGGGGTCCCTTCCCACGCGGGCCACAACAACACAAGGACGTGCTTGATTGATCGTCACCCTAGGCTTAGTGCGGGCATCCCTCCCTCCTCCAATTCATGCCGCGCTAAGAGAGGGCCACGCTTTGGCAGTTTTCGGAAAAGCAAATGATTAACGGAGGAGGAGCAGAGAGCAACATTTTATGCATTTTTATATCGGTTCCTGACGCACGAAAGTGAAAATGATGGCGAAGGAGGAAAACTGGCCGAATTGCCGAACAGAACCACGGGAAGGAATTTGGAGGAAAAAATGTTAACGTAGGAGGATATAACAATGAGGACAAAAGTGGCCGTGGGGAAGGGGGAGGAG
>LYUA01000690.1:69148-88883 GCA_002093875.1 Calopteryx splendens
GAGAGGGAATTTTTCCATTTCCGCACTCCCGAGTCCCTGAGCGGAAAAAAAATTCTATCCGAAATCGGGGAAAAGAAAGCCTGGGACTGGCGTTGATAGCAAAATGCGCCCTTTAAAAGATTAATAGGGGCATTGCAAGAGAGAGTATTCACATCCATAATGCTGAGGCCTTTTCCAACGTTTCATGCTACATGAAAGGCGCAGTACTTAGAGACTTATATTCCTAACCCTCGTTGAAAAATACGTAGGTAGAGTCGTCAGGGAAACTCAAGTTAGCACTCTCAGTTGAAGGAGTCCAAAGCTAAGTGGAAAAGGGTAGTATATTTTTCTGTGATAATATTTTTTCATCTAAGTGAAAAAAGAAAGGCTGAATCTTGAAAATGGATGCAAGTGAAATACATTCATTCGAATGATATAAGTATTAGAAAATATAAATAAAACCAGATCTGACACATAATTATCCATGTAAATCAGAATATCCTAGCGTCACTTATTCACTTTTGATACCAATTTTAAGTGATCAATTTTTTACTCCGGCAGAATGTGACTGGGATTGGATCCACGCCCCTTCGGTGACATGGAAAAATATGCAGCATGTATTCCCAGGCCAGTGGAATTGGGTACCATTTTCACATGAATGGTGGCATCGATGTGGCGGGTACAACCCCAATTTCTGTTGGGCAACTTTCTATCTCTGATACTTGGACGTGAACACATTCCTTTTAGGTTCTCCCATAACAGTGACGCTTCTTTAGCTCGTGAGTTATAATTTGTCGATCATATTTGGAGGCAAGATTTTTCAGGGCCTACAAAAGAATCAACAACATACAAACTCCAAAAAAATTGTTTATTCCCTAGATTTTTCTAAATATTAGTCAATATATCGTACCATGGGCCCAGCATTCTGTTCAAACAAATGAATTAGAATAAATTTGTCTTTTAATATTTTTGTTCATGATAACTACATTTAGATATATTTGTCCTCATTTTTTGCATGTTCTATACAAGTTTTAGTTTAGGTAGAGGTACCACTAAATACTGAAAATGATCAGCACGATCGATGTCTTATTTTACCTCCTTCAAATAGGAAAGTAACTAGAAGTATGATTGAAAGCCACATCAATACACCAGTCTCCACCTTTTCAACTACAGTGTCCCCAAAAAGGTTAATGGTTTAAGTGCTATGATATGGGAAAGTAAAATTTCCTGAAGAAAATATAATACACAACCTCGTGAAATGCTTGAAATTTAGTGTCCGTTAACAATATGAATGAAGTTACTCCATAATTATTAAACACAAAATACAAGTATTTCAGTAATAATATCTCAATATAATTAACCGTAATTTTATAATAATAATGCTAAAAATAATGGAAACAAATGAAAAAATTGGCATTCCCACGAAATATTTTAATTTCTTCGAAACGAGTTAGATGAATGAATTTACTCTATCCATATCCAATGTATGAATATACTCAAACATGTAACCTAGGTGAACTTCCGTCGATATTTAGAGTTTATTCGTGCAGTGAGCTTGTCATTAGACACTTTATAATTACAGAACTGATTTCCAACGTAAAATGATAAATGTTCAATAGATATCTTTTGAACATCTGGTTCTAATAGACCTTGATGATTTAAACCGTTCCCGAAAATATTATAAGCAGTAATTATGGTATGTCCTGCCACATGGGAAGTACTCCAATGCATTTATATTACATTTTTTACATAAACTCGTAGTAATTGATTAAATAGTTTTAACTTAACTATAAATTTACGAAAAATTAAAATCTATAAACTCATCACATAAAGTGAAACTATTGAATTTGTAATATTCACCTCTCGCATGGTATTTTTAACAAGTTTTACAGTTAATTATTGCCAATAGAATATTTTCTGACACTTTCAAGAGCAGGAATAAGATATTTGTAGGGCAGTTGGTTCACCATTCCTATGGTATCACTAAACAAGAAGTACACCTGACTAGTCGTATATCGACTAGTATTAACTAGTACTAGGCGAATAACCTGACAAGTTGTGTTTTTCACAGTTTTAAACAATATGTGAAAATAATAGTTTCCCTAGCATTATTCAGAGTATATTGAGAAGTGAAATGTATAGTAGATAGCAAACAAATAATTCATTCCGTTTCAAGACTATTTTTGTAACCACGAGTACTAATCGTGGGCCAATGTCCTATAAAAACTTTACCTCCATTTTCCAATTCCAGGTTTCAAAGTAAATTTTACAGAGCAATGTAGCCTATTCCCAATCATTTTCAATAAATGAACTTCATATCTCCTAGAACTTAACTTTAGAACAACGTTCTCCTTAGTTGTTTGGAATAAATCGAATGAAAAGGCCAATTAAGTTCAGTTAATACAATTGCACAGTGAGCCTTTAGAAGTACTATAATGTAATAATTGTAGGGCAAGGTTTGATTTTTAGAGCTTCGTAGGCATTTTTAATATTTATTTCCATGGCTTTGAGTAATTCCAAAAAAAGGTAACCTTATGCAATTCAAAAACTATCCAAAGGCATGATGATCCTTGCAAGCCACAATTCCCATTGCATGCTACTTTCCATTATATTTCTCCTGCCTCACTTTACTGAATGAATTCAAATTTCATCTTTTAATGCAGTTCTACACAAGGTTTTCGAAAATAGTAAAATAAAATTGTTTAATGCATGTGAAACTTATTGACCAAAAATATGTGTGTGGATACAAAAAGAATCCAATAGCTTAACTGCGTCCTCTGAGTGGAGTAATCCATCACTGGTTATGATAAGATAGATGATGGGTGCCCAAAACTAATCATTACGCTTCGGATCATATGAATTCCTATAGTGAATTGGGAAATGTTGCAGAAAAATATTCCCAAAAAAATTTCTGCCAAAATTGTATGCAAATCTTGTAACTATTGTTTTAAGAACGTTCATTTATGATAATTTATGATCGATCTTTTCCTCTGATTAAGAATATTTTTAAAGCTTCCTTGATTTAATGACCGCAGTCATAAGTGTAAGATAGAGGCACAAGAGCTGTTCCAATTCACGTTTACTGCCTTCATTTTCCCAACTCTATTAATATGCGTCACTTGTATACAAGAGTGACGGACGAAAAAAGTAGTCATGTAGCACCGATTTCTTACGAATGTCCTTGCCGTAACTAAAGTTTTCACAAACGGTTTTCATTCCTACTTCGCACGACTGTGTTCTACATAATTTCAAAAAGCATTGACTAGAAAAAAATAAAACCTTAGGAGAGGCTCTGTGGAATCCATTTTGGAACCTCATTTACACCTGAAAGTTTCATAATGAGAATTTATTTCATATTTGATTGTTACTCTTTTTCGGTTAAGAAATATCGTTGATATGGCTGACATTTCCAGGCATCGGCAGCTTCCTGATATAAGTTAGAGAAAATGACATTTAGCGTTATGAAGAACAAAAATATAGCATTTTTCAACTTAAAAGAAATATATATTAACGAAGCGCGTTTCGATTCACTCAGTCAACATCAGGTACAACAGTATCTAGTACCTGATCGGGCTAAGTGAGTCGAAACGCGCGTCGTAAATATTTATTCTTATATAGTGAAGAAGTGCTATTTTTTCTTTCATTATGAGTCCCTTTCACAACATCAAGCCTGAAAATGTGATTAAAATACAGCGTTCATGAAAATTCAATCAAAGATCGTTCTATCAATAAAGTAGCCTCCAATATAACTAGCTATTCATAACAATATGAATGAATAGCATAAATCTAGATTTGAGACGCAGTGGAATCACAGTGGGTATTTTTACCTAAGAAAAGAGTAAACCGGAAACTTTTTATTATTACCCCCAAGACTGATAGAATGTAAGATCCAATTCTAAATAAACTGAGTGTTCTATTAAAATTTGCCTCCCGGTCAAGGTGGCTTTTTCATGAACTCCAGGAGTAAGCATTGCTTCACATCTAACCCCGCCTAGCAAGACACACCGAATGCCCTTCATCACGCAACGCAATAAACCAATTGTATCACCTCCATACACTTCGCATAAAACAACGCAAGTTACATAACCGTCCAAAAAGCTACCCTGTTGAAGATCAGTTTGGAATTATAAAAAGGCAGAGAGAATCACGTGACGTCATTGCAATAAGGAAAACATTAGTTCAAAAAAATACAGAATACCATCAACACATCCTAGCGTATCTCTTATGGCCTTGAGACGGCGATCGCCATAGTATAGTGGACAAAGCTGATGGAAATATTGGGGTATTGGTAAGTAGACTGGCGGGATGGGCGGCTAAGGCAAAACCTGTACATGATTCAGACTACAAAAGTAAGAATAGTGAAGGGAGAACCGTGATCGGCAGTGGCATGCAGAGGAGTGAGATAGGGTTTCCCTTTATAACCGGTACATTTAACATATACCTATGCAGAGGAAATATTAACGGTGGCATGGGAAGGGCTTCAGTTGGGAATGAAGGTGGGTGGCGTGTTGATTAATTTTCTTTTGTTTGCAGTTAACTACACAAAAGTTATCCACTGCTGTGTACTTTATAGGAGCAACGCGAGAAATATTAGATGAAGATTAACCATGGGGATACGATGAGTGATGAGATTCCCAAGAAGAATGAAGGATAAGTTTCACAATGAAATAGGAGGAATCAAACGGTAAAGGTGGAGAAGTTTACGTATTTAGGCATTATTTTGGAGGCAAAAAATGATAAAGCATGGAAATCTGGAATAGAATAACGTTGGAAAGAAAACTATAGCTATAAAGATTAAGTAAATGAGAGGTACGCTAAGGAAAGAGCAAATAAAACATTACCGAATACTTAAATATGCAGCGTTGTGCTATTTGGATTTGAAACATGGGTTTCCGAAGCGAGAGGGTGAGCGGAGGATGAAGGGTTTTGAGACGTGGGTATAGAAAAGAATTGAGAAATTAAGGTGGATAAAGGGGAAGATTGACGACGAAGTTTAAATATTGAGGGAGAAGAGAAGAAGTAGCTAGGTGAAATCTAAAGAAGGCAGAAAACGTATGCAGAGTAAATATCGAGAGGTAGTGGGATTATAAGGCCAAAATAGAAGAGGGAATCTTAATTATGCGGGAGAAAATATGAAGACATGTAGACAGGAAGAAATATTTTTTTAGTAAATAAAAACTGTACTGCTCCATAGAACTGGACATAGTCCTGTGCATTGTAATTGTTCCAAGTATCATTCAGTTGGGTTTTCTATAACTACGATTTATTTTATTTTCTTCCTATACGATCTCTTTTATATGCATGAAGACTGAATAACGAAATAGTTTGGGACAAACAATAGGAAAATCATGCATATTGCATGTAATAGAGGTTAGACACCACACAATAGCTATCTATAGTAAGCAGACTACTTAAGTAACTAGCTTTGATAATGGTATTATCTCAATTCCGTTCAACATGCCTAATGTTAACCTCGCTTACCCAATATTTTCTCCTCCATATCACAATCTTCAACAAACGAAAGCCAAACAAAATGCTCTCAATCTAATTTTCCAGCCTATTCTGGGCTTCTCCAAAAAATCTTTCTTTCTCCTCTTAGTCATAAATAGCACTTAGTTTGTACTCCTTTGTGCCCACTTTATTTTTTTTCTCCTTCTCATCCACATTTAAAAAGATTCTTATCCATTGCTATTCCTTTGCCTCAATGACCAAATTTTGCAGCGAAAAAAACAACGCTAAAATAAACCTAATTATCAGCTAACAAAACTCCAAAAAGGTTTTCACTATTTTTTTCTAAATACCATTACTTACGGATTATGACAAACTTCCTCCGCTAGGTAAGTTCATATTTACGTAAAAGAATTCATTCCATGTCCTTCTAGTTGGCCCATTAAAAAAATCACTTCCTAGGTATGTCAATTGCTCTATCGTCTCTATGTTATGTCCTTCAACTTTTAATTTATAAATCAGCCTTCCTCCCTTGAAAATAAAATTACCCTCGTTTCCTTCGATCGATTCTCATTCCAAAATTATTTCTGAAGCACTCTCTATAATGATTACAAACGTTGGCTGACTCTCTAACTCATTCTTGATCATCTGAAAATTAAACTAACCTGAAAATTTTCAAATATACATTCCATGTCCGGTTCCAGTCCTCAGATTTCTCTATTTCTACCGTTTACACGTGAAAATGCACGATTTAAAATGGATAATCCAGTCCTTATGATTATCTATCCGATACCCAATTCGTGCGACTGATAAAATAACCGAAAGTTTCCGGTAAATCGTCCATCTAAAGAGAGGCATTCAGGAGATACCTATCTACATAGCTGGTTGTGTAACGGAAATCACAAAGTCTGCACAAAGGTTCAATTACAATTTGATGCCTATGTGACTCTCCTTCAATAACAAGTATATATTTAATATCCCTCGGAAGATCTATGCCATTCTATTAATTTTATTTAAACTTTGCCGTATTATCAACACTTAAGCCATATAACCGTAAATGCGCCAAACAAAGTAGCCTTGGTTTTGTCTCATCTGAAGAGATATTTAAATTAAACAATTGGACTATCCAAAATGAAAAGAGGAATAATTTGAATTACAGACTACAACAAACAAAAAGTATTTATCCGAATGACTAAATAAAAAAATGACTACACATACAGCGAACTTACCAGAAATGCCTATCTATAAATAAAAACAATAAATATCTTCAGCAATAAAATAGAATAAGAGACTTTATGAAAGAGGACAGTGGAAGAGACGAATAAGAGAGTGGTCCAAATATTCTGAGAAGTGAGTTGGACAGAGCAGTAAAAGACAAATGGAACAACGAGGCACCCGAAGCGGAATAAATCAAGGGAGAAATTATCAAGGTGCTCGGAGGGAAAGCCAAATTCACTCTGTACGCTATATTCGAGGACAGCTAGGAAAGTGGAAAATTACTGAAGGAATTCAAGGAAAGTTTAATGATGGCAATATCGAAGAAAGAGAGGATCGAGAAATGCGAGGGGCGCCGAACATCGAATCTTGTGACACGCGTCAAAAACACTAACACGGAATATCAGCCGAAGGATCGAATGAAAAATTGAAAACTTATCCGAGAATCAATTCGGATTCGGGAAAAATAGAGGAACGAGGGAGACCACACTCAGCCTTGTGGAAATATGATAAGAAAACTTGTGGAAAAAATTAGACACGTGAACAAACCACATTTGGCATTCATAGAGCATGAGAAGGCCTTTGACACGTCGAGTGAAACAAGATGTTCACATTGCTGGAAAATCTTGGAGTGGACTACAACAACAGAATAACAATCTACCAACTCCTCAAGGACCAAGTCACTCTAATAAGAATAAAAGGCGGAAGAAAAGTAGAAGCCAAAATAAACAAAAGAGTTAGATACGGATGCAACCTATCACCAGCACTATTCAATATATTTTTGGAAGAGCCAATAAAAGAATTATAAGAAGTGGGGATCAAAGGAATGAAGGTGAATATTGACGAAGTTAACATGCTCCGCTTCGCAGATGATATCACCGTTATAGCAGATAATACAGAAGCTCTACAGGCATCGCTGAATTTAATGGATGAAATGCTTCCAGAATATAACATGAAATTCAACAATAAGAAAACTTAAATACTAGTTGTCGGGAAAGAGAAGCAGTGCAGCAAATGTCCAAATACAAGAAGAGAAATTAAAACAAGAGGAATTATTCATCTATCTCGTAAGCACCATGACATGGGATGGAATAAGCCCGGCCGATATCAAGCGCAGAACGGCTCAAGTCAAGAAGGCATTTATGATGAAGAGGCAGCTGCAATGCTTAAAGAAGACAAAGTTACAAACAAGAAAGAAGTACGTCAAAGAATTCTTATGGAGCGTGGCCTCTTATGGATCAGAGACATGGACCATCGGAAAAACAGAGTAGATAGAAGAATAGAAGCCGTCGAAACCTGGTATTGGAGACGATTACTGAAGATCCAATGGACAGATAAAGATAGAAATGAAGAAGTATACAGCAGATCTGAGTAGTAAAAGACTATATGGAGCACCATACGGAAAAGAAGAACCAGATAGTTTGGTCACACCATGAGACACAACAGATTTATCGGGAACATATTCGAAGGGTGAAAAGAAGGGAAAGTCCTACGGAGAATACATTTACATAGTACCCTGCAAGCCGTCAAGAGAGCGTGTGATAGGGGGTATTAGGTCACCAGCCATTAATAAAATTTATTGAATTTAGAAATTTAATTGCTGAAGCCCAAGGGATAAAGTTGATGGACAAGTAAAATGGGACGTAAGAAAGAAGACCTACCGTGGAGTGAGGGAATTGACATGGAATAGGGAAGAATGGAGGGCTGGAGTCTAGCAATCTTAAGATTGAAAGACCATGATGGTGATGTTATCTGAAGGGATGAATTAAGTACGTTATAATTTGTCCACAAAACAACATGATCCGTATTTAAAGAAGGCCTTGGGTTTGAAAAGAATCAAATGATTCCTCAAAACGTTCAACTACCACCTGTAAAAATTTTATACTTAGCTAACAATATTTAAACACAATTGTTTGCAATAAAACCATTATCATCGAATGTACGCTTTATAATATATTCTTAATAATGAATTAAGGAATTGTCGCCATTACTAGTCGCAGCAACTAAGAACTTAGATTAATTCCCTTTTTCCCTGATGACCAGAAGTGCATGCCTACATAGGTACACCTCAAAGTTCACTCTCGTGAGCTCTCGCTTGAGTCAAAAATCCTGTTTTGGGAAACTTACACCCATTTATTAAGTTATTTTAAAACGTCCATTTTCTTGCGTATATCTTTCGCCTCCGTCAAATTCATACATTTATTCATTAATTTTCATCTCCTTCTGGGATCCCTATGTCATGAGAGTATGCATTTTCAAACATAATTAGCCATGGGCTTCTTGGTCTACAAAATTCCCTCAAAACGTCTCCCTTAGAGGTGGTTGAAAAGACATTGATGTATCTGAACAGGGATTCAACGCTCAACCAATCTCTCAAAATGAACAAACCAGTTGAGTACGCTCCTGCCCTACTCGCCTATTACCAGTGCGTCCAACACCTTACATACTTTCATAACCTAATAATAATTCCTCACCCAATATCCACTGTTTTGACCACAAACAAACCTCATGTACGCCATACGCATTTGCATACAAAAATATGAGTACACATTTTTGCATTTATATTTTTATAGCCTTATACACATATTATTTTTTAAATATACTTCACGAGCAACTAACAATATTTTTTCCGGAATTTACAAGAATTTTAATATCTTTATATTTCCTACCGTTGTTCGCAAACATTCTGCCAAGATTAAAAGGATCATCCACTTGTTTAGCAATTTCGCCGTTTACAGTTACCATGCAACACTCTTCTATTCTTCTTGCAAAATATTACTACTTACATTTGATCTAACTATCCATTGCTAAAGAAACCATTCAAAAGTATTTTGCCTTTTTTTGTAGCACTTCAAGTAGGAGGGTATTTAGAACCTGAGTTTTCATCGTCATCGGTGTCGTGACTTAATATAAAAATTCCAGTACCTACCATGAATATGAAGGTGAAGGAGAAAATATTTACTTCACTTAATATTAAAAGATAAATACTCATGTTTCCTTAAATGCATATGGTTTAAACACAGAAATATGTGCATGTTTACCACACAACATTTGTTTAATCCGGTACATCGTATTGACTTAAGAGGAACATGTCGATGACTTTTTAAGCGAAAACCTAGGTCGTGAAATAAATTTTTATGAGAAAAAATAGTGTTCCCACTCTTCTTAAACCACCTTTTTCTGCCTCCAATCAAAATAAAATATTTAAGATATAAGATAAAATTATTTCTATTTTTCTCGCCTTCGATGTGAAACATTTTTTATAGCATGGAAGCAACGTCAATTTCCAGACGTTGAACTAGCATTAGCAGAAACGTAGTTATTTTCATGAAATTTCACCGCTTTTTACATTATAACTATGTAAATTGCAATAATATTCTTACCACGCTTAATTTCCTAGAGAGTGGTTTTGTAAAGTCTCAATTAATATGCGAATCCATTTATTTCACACCCATAATCACAAACTTCACTTTTATAATAATAATAATCCTTTGTCACTTTTAACTAAACGTGTCAATCAAGGAGAAAACGGCTTAGTTTCAATATTTTTTTAAGAATTGGATTTAACAATTTCGTCTTAGCGAAACCAATATTAACACAAATATTTTAACCACTTACTGCCAAAAACCTTCTCAGGAGGAAAAGGATAATGACAGTTAATCAGGAATACCTTTAACTGTATTGACTTAGATAAGAAATATAATAACAACTGCAAGTAAAAACCATACCAAGAATAGGAAAAGAGAAGCTATTCTTAAATATTTTTGTCTCAAATTACATTGTTGTTGCTTACATTCATTCGTATGTGCAGATGAGTATCATAAACTATCAACGAAGTTACATTAACTAATCATTGTGGTAAATTATACATTTATGCATAGTTTTTCATATATTGCTCTCTCTCTTTTCTTTAGAAGTAACTAGTGACTGCAAACGCAAGGAGGGAAAACAAGGCAATGCTTCCAGACTGTAAAAGAAAGCAGTATCCATACTGCATACGGCGTTTGATAGGGTCCTGTCGCATGTGTCCTGGCCAGCTCTCGTAATATCTAAGGTTAGTTTTAACTCTTTATAAGGGGAGCACATCGTAATTTTAACATAATTGCCTCTTGAGCAAATAATTAACTTTTTATGAAAGCATATCTTAAGAGCTAAAATAATGAAAAAGTAGTTATTTTTAAGAGATGTGATATCCTAAGCATATTTTTTAATTATTAATTTCAGTAAAGGAAAATCATTTTTTAAATAAGATAATCATTTCAACTTACTTTTATGAATTATAAGCTTTTAATTATTATGAAATAATTGCTGAAAACAATGGACAAAATAAAATTTCATTTAAATTTAAAATCTTTTAAATACAGTTAATGTTGTCGATATCTGTCTGGGACGTCTTTTTATGCTTTTACTTTTATAGCTGTGGACGGAATTTGTTGATGTTTAAATAAATGTTTACAAATAGCCATACCATTTAAATGTAAAATACCACCCAAAATTTCACGCATATTTCCCATCAAGATAAGATGGTGTAACACAGGAATTTAAAATGGTCAGCCATGCTCATCTAACCCCATTGAGTTCTTAATTGTAGACCCAAATGTCTGTTTTTAAGAAGTAGGTATATAAATTTACTTAGATTCCTCGGCATATTATTTTTTCCTCTTCCCCTTAAAATAGTTGTGGACTGTACCTATGCCATTCGATCGATATATAGATCAATATCATTCCTACTTCGATATTAGTATGGGCCATTAATTCTTCGATAAATTTTTATCTGTCACTTACATTTTCATCGGTAAAATTCGGAATAAAACGGCTCTCCCTCCTCATGCCGGTAACATGCCAGTTTTTATTTCTATTGAGACAAACTAAATAACAATGGTTTATGTTTGTCTGTTGCTGTTAATATTTTTAGATGAAAACAATGCGAAATACGGAGTTGTCCACTATATTTTGCCACTATATGGAAATGGGAAAATTGAAAGTGCATCAGATCAAAGTGCATAACTTGCACGACTGACTTTACATCGTTGTCTGTATTGTAGGAATATAATTGATACAATGCGGTTCACTGAGAACTCTTCCTAACATAATTCATCTGACAAAATTGAGTGGTTCACGACTAGAGGATCAAATAATAAAATGAAGTCTTATTTGTAATAATATAACCTGGTTCAAGATCAAATTTATTAAGTTATTTAGGCTTTTATTCAGCTATACACCTGCGTAATACTATGCATGAAACCATGGGGACGCCAGACAAGACAAGTGATGGGACACCAGCCTTTATGATACAAATTATGTTGAAAGAGCAGAGCACACTGAAGGAATGTGAGATAACGCATTTATAGGCTAATAGATCATGGCGTTTATTGAACGTAGCGTAGTAGAACGTAGGGGTGTGTATGTTACGTAAAAAAATTAAGTTATTTCAGGGAACCTTCTCCCATCTCTCAATTCTTTCACACTGCCCTGTTCATGCATGCTTATTTCGTCTTTGTCACCTTTGTGCATTGTTTAATAAATACTCTTCTATTCCTGAGACAACTAATGCTCCGTCCTGAGGGACTCTGACCACATTCACTTTTTACTTTTTCGGACGACCTCTACCTCTCAAACTAATTACTTTTATCTCATATATACGGTGATTATGCGGTGATTGGACTCTCGGAACTGGAGATAATATGTCTTTATACAGAAATAATAATCTTACAACTTTGTGACAGCATGCTTCAGCAACGTGAGAAAAATTTACTTTACTTTTCCTGCTCCTAATGTAATTCGGCCAAAAGCCATGGTGAATTTTGGTTGATTTCGAAATTACACGGATCGTCACTACACGGATCGTCACTACACGGATCGTCACTACACGTACCAATTTAAATACCACAACAAGCAAATCATTTAATTGGAAAGGGTATTAATAGTAATGGAATGATAACAAATTTCAAGACAGCATTGCAGTAAGCATTGACAGCTGAAGAAATATAAATGTTTCATTTCGGAAAGGCTAAATAAAGAAAAAAATATACCAAGAAAAACACACGATTTAAACAATACTCATCGGTAATTGAGCATAATTAGCATTTAAAGAATATTATGGTCAAGATCCTCATACTGTGAAATTTTCGACAAAAGGCATATAAAACCTTTTTCTGTAAAAAAATAAGTTGAGTGCGGAAAAGCGGTTTACAGAAAAATGTTGGAGCATTGGGCAGCTAAAATGACAGCGCATTTAAGTATACTCTTTCCCATATTATTATATAGGTAATCCAAAATTATGTACACTAAGATTAGCATATATGTTCAGGGTGTTCAGAGACGCCACCCGGAATCGAACGCTGGCCGACCGGTTAGTAGCCCGGCGCTTTATCCATTGGACCCTAAAATTATTCCAGTAAAAAAATGTAAATGGCTAAAACTTCGTTTAATAACAGTCTTTCAGAACTTCAAAACTTGGAAAATGATAGGGCTCAAAAAATAGTAACAAATATGACTGAATGTTATAAAAATTATAACTCAGGAAGCTAATCATTTTCCACACCAATAAAATTAATCTTCATGACTGAATGAAAGACAGCATCACCTCTCTTGCAAATACTAACACCCTTTTTCACGACCAATATATAGAGAGATTTACTTATAAAACACCTTTCCAGTGTAGGCTCCATATCTGTGAGGTACATAAGAACCTAAATAAGTGATCAAATAGGCACAGTACTCATTTCCAGATGGGATATATTTTGATCATTAGCATGGCGTGGTCATATCCTAACTGTAACATATAATGCATCCACACATACGTCAGACATAAAGCGCGTATTCCTAATGCCAGGGCAGTTATAAAAGACTCTGTGCGTGATTTTTTTCTATAATACCTTTATTCGCTTTAGAAAGGGGCCCACAGGCGCAATGTGCGATTGGCATCCAATAGTTAGTTCTCAAGCCAGCGTATTAGGCACCCGCCATTCGTTATGTTTGTGAGATTCTAGGAGAACCCGGGTCATTTTCCAATGCCAATCAGTATGTCGTTCCCCAAGGGAAGTGACATGAACAAATTATAGATTTCATAATTACTGGATTTTGCCGGCAACGGTACTCATTTGATCATAGGCGTGGACACTACGTTCTCTCAGTGACTGCCGATCTAGCTGAACTGGACAAAAGAAGAGAAAAGAATACAGGGAGTATCACGCCTACATGCTGATAGTTTGGATCGCAAACATAGGTCTAACAAGCAAAAGAGTCGTCACATGTACGCCTAAGTATGCTGGCCGGTTAGTATTTTATAACAACAAATATAAATATCGAAATAATATCAGACTTTTTTCATAAAATAATATATATAGTAAATTATTAAGGATTATAACTCCTGTTTAATGGCGTATTGAAAGGTAGAGAATTGGTTATGGATGGTGCCTATAAGTATAGAGAAAAACATTGCGCGGAACCATGTGGCGGGAAATATTTTCCTGCTTATGGTTAAATTTGCAAAACATAAGGAAAACAATTTTTTTTATTTCCCTACAATTATCCCTCCTTTCAGCTTCATATTATTATCAAAAATTAGCTTGGAGTATATTTATTTTTCCTAAGACAAAGGCTTTATATGCAAAAAAAATAGCCAATACAATTAAAAGAATACTAACCAAAATAGTATTTAGATGCGATTTAGAATGTAAAGCTGAGTGCTTTGGAATTGAAATTAATCATGCATTTGTATCAAGAAAGTAATTGGGCCTAAATTACAATAACCGTCAATATAAATTTATAAATATGTAAGTCCGGATCATATTCTACGATGATGGAAACTTTTCAGGTAATTTTTTACAACTATATCCCTGTGAAACTATTCGAAAAAGATATTTGGCATTAAAAATCTGTCATTTATGTGACGTTTCACAAAAACCATTTCAACTCTAGCTCCATCAGTTACATTTAGTGGGCTCAAACTTCACGACCCTCTTCTGGTATTAAAATATATTTCCTGACATCGTATTATCACTTTGGTAGACATGAACTAAGAATTACCAACGAACATTTCCAAATGAAAAGATATTCTAACTAAGATCACGGGGGTCAGTCCTAGTTGATATTAGTTTCCTCTAATGAAAGCAGCACAATATTTTGTAACAGTAGGTATAAAATTGTTGAAATTTAGTTTAAAAATATAAAAACTATAATTATAATTGTAAACACTTTTCATTAGCCATTATATCAGCATACACTACGCATTACGATTATGTAGAGTATTACCATATTGTCATAATCCAATAGTTTTACAAATTATTTTTTAAGTCTATGCGTTTAAAAAAAATTTAGAAAGATGAAAATATAAGCATTATAGTGCATGGATCCCATTAATACATAATTAACGTATGAATTGAAAACCGCGGCTAATGATATGGTGCGCTTTTTTAATTACTCTTAAATTACCGGCAATTAACTTTAAAGTGAAATGCCAGCATGTATTTCTGAAAAAATCTTTTAAAATTCCTTAATTCTTTCGTATTTTTGCAGCTAATGCATGGTTAATTTTTCGCACTTTATTTACGGCACTAAATTTTCCGCCGGAGATTTTATTTAATATCAATAATTCAAAAACGTGTCCCGGAAAAGCGTTTTAAAAATCGAAATGAATCCCGCTCCGAATTACATGAAATGCATCAAAAGCGTCACTATTCCTAAAAATGCAGCTGTATTTAACGGATTTTTTTTTCAAACGCCTACTTACTTATACGAGAGCGGAATCATTTACAAAAACATGACATTCACAGTGAGCCGATCTTTTTAGGACCCGCCTCGCAACTTGTTTTTTCGCAATCACGATTTTTCCGACTTTTTCGAGTTTTTTCCTCGTTTCCTCTCTTTCTCTTTCCGTTTCAGTAAACAATGTGACGCGTGACTTTCTCTAGATAAACAAGCGCGTGCGCGTAGCAGGCAGGAGGGAAAAAAATTAGGTACCAGAGCACGCAGGAAAAAGTCGCGTGCACGTGGGCAAAAAACGCGATTAAAAAGAGTGACGACTTTTTTTCCCCCCCCGAGCTAAAAAAAAACTTTCCCCGGCGAACAGGATAAACAATTAAAAGTGCACGTGCTTGCTGAAGGATAAACAGGTGCAAATATACAATCAATAAAAATAAGCACGACACAAAAGCGGTGATGATTTTTGCGGGCAAAATTGAATTCGCAACTCTTCCCCCGTCCTTTCCTCCCCCTATGCAACACTCTGGACGGAGGCGAAGGCATCACTATCCGTCTCTTGTTACAACTCGACGTCAGCAAGAGTTATACTTTCTTGCGTATCTGTGGCACTCTTCCGCGGTGTATCTACATGTGGCTAATAGTACGCCCTTTTGCGTAATTCGTAATTAGGTTAACTGCTATTAACCGGAATAAATAATACCAATAACGCGCAAATTTCCCCAGATTTGTCGTATACCACTGCAAAAAAAGCTTTTTGAGTGGGACCATGGTTTTGTAGCAAATAGTCACGTATATTAGTCACACGGGTACTTAAAATACCATGTTTTACGCAGAAAATGGAGGAGACGAACTATTAATACTCGACTGCACTTATATTAATATTAAATTGACTAGGCACATGTAAAAATTTCCCTATGCCGTAAAGAATTTTTTAGGAATTTGGAAATTTTTGTGCATAGTCAATTTGTAATAGCCGTAAGAAGGTCAATTTTTACCTTTCCATTATATGAATACATATACTTTAATTCTTAATTTTATTCTATCTATAACGGTTAATAGCTTCATGCTTCGTGCTTGCGATCATTTCTTCATGTAAATACACAAAATATGGCCGCAATGGAATAAAATTCCATGATAACAATCATTAAAATACTCATATTGACGACATTGGTTATTTATGTTCAATGGTGACAGGTATGACTCATGGGCATTCAATCATATTCGGGAAATGGGAAATTCCTACAACAGTAGTCTAAGTAAGTGACAGTTCTTAGTGTAAAATTCCTAATGCGCTAATTTTGATGCTAAAAAATAATACTTTATTCTTGCAATAGGTATAACTGTTGCTGAATTTGCGAAGAGGTCTTTCAATTTCTCCTAAGGCCAACTGCATTTTATTTTAAATCAGAGTAAATAAATCCGTGACTTGAATTTTCGGTACTTTCCACTTCCACCAAATAGTTAGTATTGGCTCGATTGAAACTTTCATTATCAACAGCTTCCAGCATGTGAATGAGGGATGTGCCACAATCAAAAACACAAAAAGTTAACAAATATTCAATGAAATGTCAATTTAAGCTACTTTTATAGAGTAAACACAATGGCTTGTGATGTGGCATCTCCAAAAAAAAGTTAGGTATTCCATGGGTCACCACTTTAAAAACCATGAAAAAGGTAGCAAAATCTGCGTTGACTAAAATTTCTGTAGATAAGAGTCACTGTGTACATTCGGACCAAGAAACTAATACAAAATCAAAGGCTTAGCTTATCATGTTAGAGCTACATACAAACAGCATACATCAGCTTCATTCTTCACATGTAATCTTGAAATTTTGATCGCGTCAGTTACCCTATTTATTCATACTTTTGGATGCTATGAAAGGCGATTACTAGGACTTGCTTGAATTGTGAAACATTTTTTCCCCTCTTTGTATACGTATACGTATTAGACGTATTAGTATTTAACGTATACGTATTAGAGTGTTATCGAGGAGCTTAGTATTTTCCCTCAAAATATCTAGCTTTACTATCTGGTTCATTCTCTTTTACTGATCTCCGTCGATCGTTCATTCCCAAAGTCTTCAACATATTTATTTTATTCAATTACCAACGCACAGCACAAAGATATACTGGTGGGACTAACAACGAACATGTTTCCATTCTCTAATTAGAATCCAAGTAGGCGGGATTCGAATCCACAACCTCCGGATTTGCAGGCGAGGAAATTAACCCGCCGCTACCCAAACCAGCTATACCACGCTTCTTACTTACGTATTTGACCAAATTTACCCTTTTGCTTCTTTTTCATGAGTTGCTAATCTAGTAGCAATAGAGCTTATTCGATCTTATGTAAAAGATTCTCCTGAATAAGAAAACATCTGTCCACTGTAATGTTACATTTGAAAAGCTGAATTTTGCTAAAAGCTAGAGACTTCTCCAATCCCTTGAGACGATCCTCTAGATCCTGCCACCCGTTTGACCTTCCCTGAAGGGTACATTTTTCATTTACCTAAACATAAATTAAGCGCCAGTGACCGGAGTGACAGTCTCCGGCTTCAGCTTCGATAGCAGCCCTTAGGGATTTGGAATGGTAGATGTGCACGCATGAATACGGATGAAAGTCATGCGTGCATGTGTGCGAGACCTACACTTTGTGATTTTACATGGCTGGTAGTCACATATTTCTTCCTCATCTCTCAAATGCATGGGTGCTCGCTGACAGTATCCGGATCCAGCTAAGCCATTAAATTCCTATATGCCCTCAAAATTGATGTCCTGAAATTTATCCCTTATTTTGTGCAGCCAGTTATTTCCAAAGTAACAAAGGGAAGCAAGACGTATGGTAGGAAGTGATAAACACCATTTTAATAATCGGAATTGATTATAAAAATTAAGCGTGATCTACAAATAAGATTTTAATAAATTATACTCTGGTGTTGCCGAGGCAAGTATTGGTTATTGTTTTTAATATATTACGCATGGTATACTTGGATTCCATGTCCAGTTGTGCTTCACCAAAGTGTCTCTCTACCCTATAAGAAAGTGGCGAAATGCACCTGCTCGAATCCCAGCTACGCCGGTCGCAGGGCACCTGTTCTCTCAGAGATCGCGGAGGGGAGAGCCGGTCGCTCCCTGGCCACGCTCCCGGCAAGCATTATAAATTCGAGTATCTGTAACCTAAGAAACGATGCGTCATTTGCGGCCCTATGAAATACCATCATATAACTTCATTGCGCTAAGTCATAAAGTAATAACTGGCCATACCAATGAACTACAAACGGCTGTATAAAAACACAATTTAGGAAACCTTAATATTAGTAAATCAATAAAATCTGAACGGTATAACAAGATATAATATAAAGCTATATTAATATAATAAAGCGTTTAGATTGTGATTAACCGATGAGTAATAATTAAATGATCAAAATACCTTTTTTGATAACCATGCAAATCTCTTTGAAGTATTTAAAATTGTTTTACTGAAATAATAAACTACAGAAGGATTCTTCTTAAATCATCTTCTTAACCCTTTCCATTGTTTCCAACTGTAAGAGCTAGTCTGAAATAAAATTTTCTATGAAGGCGAACACTATTTACGGATTAGGCGGAAGAAGGGAATATTATAGTCTCAATCTCACCCCAAAAATGACAACTTCAACATCAACCTTGTAAAACTTTCTCGCCAGATATACAGAGAATGAGAAAAGTTTCTTCATAGAGCACATAACTTTTTATTATTCCAATTTCAAAACAGATCAGTTATGCACAAGTAAACGTATTTAGTGAATGAAGAACTCAACTTGTAGCAAATTATTTGAAGTGGTCTCATGATGTCACATCACAATTCATATCGTAAAAGTAAGAATTTTTTCATGAAATAGGCATGAACTAAACAGGACAATAAGGAATAAAAAATTTATTCACGCTTCCGAAATACTAAGGACATATACTAAAAATTCATAAAAATAAAATGTGTGCCATCACTACGTTTAGCTGCTGTCCATAAGCGTGAAAATATCAAATATTATATTTAATCAATGGGCCAGATACGACGCTAAACGAGGTTTCTGAAGAAAATGGTGATTAACGATGCTCTACATGTTCCTTCTCCAGTAGCCTACAGTTTAACTACTTAAACACTGTTCCTGTCAAGGAACTGTTATGATAACAATAGGGTGATTGACTGACAAGCCCATATGACGGAATAGGTATTTCAGACCTATGCCTTCCGCAGCTTTTTTTACAAGATATGTCATAAATAAATTTTCTAATACTCTGATGCTATTTTTTCCCCAACCCTGAATCTGAACATTAATCTTATCTTTGTAGGAAATAAAATGTGGTCCTCACGACAGGCATAGGCTGCTATCATTGTCATCATCTTGTA
>LYUA01000690.1:90381-102845 GCA_002093875.1 Calopteryx splendens
CACCATGTCATCAGCAAACCTGATACATTTGATCTCCTGTCCTCCAATACCTATCTCTTTTGCTTTCTACAGGGTGTTGCTGATCATATCCTCAATATATATCATTGTAAGGATGAATAAATAAAGGAAATTCTAGTATCATTTTTTTTTAGTAAATAGATCCAAAAAATTTTAAACCTTCTTTTCTATTATATACATATTAAATTGACTACTGAAACAACAATCATGCGAATTTCTTTTAACCCAAAATGGATAATGTCATTCAATACTATTTTCAGCTTCAACAGTCATATCTGTACCTCTAAAAGAATATTTAAGCAAGTTATTATTAATGGTAATCTACCGGTTAAGGTTGGTGCCTGATTGACGTCCGCTAAAATAACACTTTCGTAATTTGCGCATACTTTCTGCCACCCTTTATTCCAACCTTCATTCCACCCAGCATTCCATCTATTAATAATAATTTTATCAAACGACTTAATTTACGATTTTTAATGAATTATTATTAATGGTAATCTACCCATGAATATAGGTTTCTGTTGGACACACGATCTCAATACTTTATTCATTTCCTAATACGTTTGACCACCCTTCATTCCATCCAACATATCCAATCATTTCCTCCCTCTAGCTCACCTACCCAACATTCTACACTCTCTTCATCATCTCATTCTTCAAAAATCCATTGCCACTAAGTACGCCCAGCATCCACTTTTCTTGCTCATAATAAATATATCTAATCTTTTATCCTTACATAGAGCCCTTATGACCTTAGTAAAACTAGTTTGTCCATAAATAAATATACCAAATATCGAAGTTAGCTTCACTCAGCTATGCAAATATAAAATCTAATCTTATCTCTGGTCTACGTTGGCATTAAGGAACTGTTTCTCATACATGGTACTCTCTAGAGTCGGTTATATAAAAAATATTATTCACAATGTTACCCTTCCCTTCGGAGATAATCTCTTTTCTGATAACTTAATTCATAAAATTTTCTTTCATCTGAACTTTTCAAAGTCATCGATAAATAATTATTTGCATGCTACCAACAGTAAATTTGGTCTACATCACTGTCTGAAAAATGTTTCCCAGAGTTTTCACCACGCCTACATCAGCATAAGGGTCGTCTATTGTAAAAGAATTAATTTCTAAACCTTCTCTCTTAGCACTAAGCGATATTCCGACAATTTCGGTAAGCACCGCCATATTCGGTGGGGCAGCGATGTTATTCATTGGCGGTGGAAAAATCTCTGCCCTCAAACGATGTAAATATTTAAAGAAACTACATTTTAATCTAAATTAATCAATTTAATTGCAAAATGATAAATAGAAATATTGTTTTTAATCATGAGACAAGTCACCGTCGAGAACTAAATTACCCAATCCTGCCAAACGTATTGCATAAGGCCATCATTTACCTTATCTCATTGAATCACCTACACCTAGTATCTGAGAACAAAGTTTTGCTCTCATACATTCACACTAAATGAATATTCTAAAGGTTTAAACTCTCATAAATTCCTCTGTCATTCTCTCGGTTCCAAAGGGCGGTCCAAATATTGGATTTTGCTCTTAACTAACACCTTCTCTGGGATAATTGGTCACTTTAGAGCAGCAAATTTTGTCCTAGGTTTACACAAAAAATAACCCAAGCCCTTATGAACTGGTTATATAGGAAACCTGGATAGACTAAAGTAGCGAGCACAATATAGTGTGTTCGATAACTCCTAGTAAATGTGGAAATCAGTCTTTCAGTCTATAGATAATTTCATTTCCAAGGGACTATTTAAACTTTATGGTTGGCACGAATGTGAAAGTTTGAAATACCAAAAAATTCTTGCTAGTTACATTTTCATCACAAGTTAATGCTTGAACTTCAACGTCGAGGGGAAAGTAACATGAATTTTCAGCGAGAACCAAATAGTACAAATATTTATCGGTTTCCTACAAATTTTACAGAAAATATTGAATATTAACGATGTGTACCTTTTACACTACATACTAAACACCAAAAAGAAAACTCTCGAATGAATGTGGCTAATATGACGCCCTAATAATATTTCTTAATTTAAATGATTATTATCAAATAATTAACCTCTTCTTTCGCAGAAAATTTTCATTCAAAATAATAGAGTAAATACGTAAGTTCTTCTGAACTGTTTTTACTTAGGGTGTCATAGGTTCTGTTATTTCTGATACTCTAAAGAATTGCACTTACCAATTCCTATAATCCAATGTTTAATTAATTCCCAAATATATCTTGTGAATACTAACGTAAAGTCACGCTGACTCCCTAATTAATTTTCCTTATGAATCCTTTAATGTTATAATTAATGTAAAGGGAATTATGTTGTACATTCCATGTAGTCATTTCAGTCATATTTCTTCTTGGTAGTTAAGGATATAAAAAAGAATAACACATACTATTTGAATTTACATTCACTTTTTGCCAGGATATCTTGCACTGACAATTTATCCATTTTCATTTTAAGGTGTTATATGTTAAAATAAGAACATACGGCTTGTGCCTGCCAACGGAATACTTTCACGAAATGGAGTTTGGCTTTCCTCACCTTTAGCTTCAACTGGAAAACATTTCACTCTAATTGATAGAGAAAAGCGAAGGGTGAGCAATTTTTTTACTGTTATGTGCACTTGACTTAGCGAGGAATGAATAATTAATAATTGAAAGGCGTCAAGGTACTTGTAAACAATTAAGCCATTTTGGACTCCCTGTAATCGCAGGTTAAACATTGGTATCCATCACTAAATCCCACGCCGGTTCGGAATTACGACAATGATTTCGTTATTCTTAGGGAAAGTGATATTTCAAAGTTTTAGCAAGCATTTCCACGCAGAGATATAAATTTTGGACGCAAGATATGTATTATAATAATAATTTGAAATGGGAAGTTGAAGCCATTGCTTAGCGCTTTTGTCAATGGACGACAGGTTGATGCGGATGTCACGGTTCTTGTCACGCGGGATTTGTACGGTGCTCGGTAAAACCTTTTAAGCCCTGCGTCATTTAGCCAAAATATGTGCATTACATTATAAAATACCTTCCTCGATTTCAGCAATTTGATGTCGACCGAAAAAGAAGTATCTTCTACACATAGCCTTTGAAAATTAATTACTTTTCAAGTCACTCATTCAATGATAAAGATGAAGAAATTATCTAGAAAAAGTTTGTTACATACATAAAAACACACCTGCTAACTGTATTCCATTGAATTTTCTTCTTTAACTACCTAAGACGCTTACATTTAATGCTATTCACGACACTAAAAATGGCTAATATTTTTATAGGCAACTTCAGCGATGTATTGCATTCATATTTTCTCTTCTTTCGCCAATTTTTGAAAGCAACACCCAACATGTTTTAGATTTCATGGAAACAAGTGTTAGAATAATTACTTCAACGTCTATCCATATTATTAAGCTAATAAGAAAAAATAGGTTGATCAGCCTTTAAAAATCAAAAAAATCACAGTAATTAACCCGAAGGTTGGTCGGTAGGTGAGGGTAGAGCTCACCCAGTACTAGCCCAATGGCGGGTGAAATTCACACATCAGGGTAAGGGGCCAGTTTCTTTCCCTTTGCCACCTGTGATTTCCCAGGATAACCTGGTATTCGAAAAATGGTACACAGCTAGAAGAAGCGGAGGGTGCCAAGAGGCGTCACCTGGAATCGACCCGGTCCGTAGCCAAGCGCTCTAACCATTGGACTAACACGCCCCTCTTTAAAAAATAAAGATCTTTAGTAAGCATAAACCAAACCTTACATAGTAGGTACAGGCAATATTCTTTGCGAGTGTTAAAAAAAACACGAATCATAAAATTAAAGACTCAAAAACTAACCCTGCGATTCAGATCTGTTTACTAGATAGCAAAAACAAGTCGAATACAGCTTCAATATCGAAGAGGAGGAATATTTGTTTAGGAGGTTAAGGCCTACATAACCAACGAATATTTCTTTAATACTAGGAGCAATGTAACCATATTTTAAACTATTAAACAATGATTTATGACGCTACTCTCTCTCTCTCTTTCCTTCCACATAGGAAGAAAAGAGGGTATTATTTGGTAAACTAGTCCGTCGGATTTTGTCAAAGAATCTTCCCTTCAATTTTCCCACCTATTATTAAATGTATTTATGGTCTAAATCTGAAAAATTCGTAAATTAAATTTTTCTTCTGCTTTTTCGCAATGCAAATCTGCAGCTTTCATTACAGAAATCATCTTATGTAACCCTAATTTGGATCATAGACTGTATAAAAGGGGTCATGGGGGGTCCAAGTATGCGTCCCCATATTGCGCTCCTCAAAAATGGGGCACCAATTATGCTGCAGATGAAGCTAAGCAAACAATAATGGAATCATGTTTTGCATCAAAGGTTTGTTCACATACACCTTCAACATTTCTAACTGGCTGTGCAAAACGGGAAGACGTCTTCATTTTGAGAACGAAACTTATTTTCACAGATATTTGACGTTTTACTTCAATGGTCTGCAATTCTCTTTGCATCATTACTCTCCAATTCCCATCAACAAAGGGCAAGGCCAGTCAGAGACAGTGGCAGGCGGTGTTAATCTAAAGGAATCTTTCTTTTCACATGGTCATACCTAAGTTACCTGCTCAGAGGGTCGGCCATTCTTACGCTCCCTAAATGTTTGTTTCCAATGGAGAAGAGAAGAATATTTTTCTATAAAAAATAAATAAGCTCTATACATTGAAATACTTATACTGGAAAAATATAGAAATTTCATCATTCGTAAATTTTTTCCCGCTGTATTTGGCACTTCCACGAATAGCAATACTGACCCGGGAAATACCGTGTACCCAGCTAGTTCATAATAAATCCATCATATCCCACAGATGGCTCAATTCACAGGGGTTGTTCCTTCTCTCATTTTACCATATTTTTGGTCCTTCTCCAATTCATTTTTATTTTTCCTTCCTATGTTTCGCGTCTTATTGGTCCACGTAAATACAGTACCCATTACCACCACAAGATTTTAAAGGCCCTAGTTCTCCCTAGTCAAGATTTCTAATTAGGAACAGACACCGGAAAAAAAACTTTGCAATATGTGACGCAACCGTTGCGGCAATCTTAACGCCCTTGTTGGCGTTATCGTTGTGGAAGTTATTATTGTGAAAATGGTCAATACGCCCCAGCTACTTTACACAAGGCTTTTAGATTTCTTCAAATTGATTTTTAAATTGTAATTTTCAAGTTTCTCATTCATTGCGCCCAAGGAATCATTCAGATTTTCTACCGATTCTACGACCTGAAATTTGTGTTGAATTATAGAGAGCATTTTCATTTTTTCACATCCATTTGTTCATTGTGCTGTAAATCAGTGACCCGTGAAATTTCAGCATTGATTTTATCTTTCGTTTCGCCTCGCATTTTTCGTGCAGCGACCTTTAGATTCAGCATATTGATCGTCTGTCGTAAGGAAATGCATTTTTTTTCAATATTTGAAAATTATCGCTACGCTCTATAATTTCAAATGGGCTTTTTGAATATTACCCTTCCCTCGCACAAGAGACAGGTAACATGAATGATTTTTTTCTTTCAGGACCATAGCGCAGAAAAATATTTCCCTCGATTCTCAAGAAAAAACTTATCATAGACCAGAAATGAAGTGCCAAAGCAATAAGTCGTGTTGAAGACTTTCGCGACATTATTATCAATTACCTTCAATAGGTTTGACTAATTTCGCTTACTATTCAAGACTTTTCCCAAATTTCCACTACTTTCAGGAGTTTCTTCAGCATAAATACCTACCATCGATCTATAAAAATGTCATCCTTGATTTCGTCATGATGATTGACATCCGTATTTTCCCAATATCTTGCTTCCTTTAGGTTCACTTTTAACTGTTATATGTAATTGTTTCATAGTAACTTATGTCATTGCCAGTAATTTGTCAATGTATTGAACACATACGTAATAGAAGCACTTACTAGATATTTCTTTATATTTTTTTAAGATGCCCATGCGCTTTATCAAAGAGTTTACTCTGCCGTATTACTCATCTCTATGGAAGAAGGCAGATGTCGATCGATATATTAACGTCCTGCATTCAATTTTTTGGAGAAGCTTGGTGGAGGCCATCGATAGGGGTCATTTTGCGCCTCACATAACCGAATATCAACATTAAAAATAAAATGTCGATAAATATATGTGTACCTAGTTACAGTTATTTAAATGGCTAGATTTATCGCTGATAACTACCAACTGCATTGAGCTGTTCCCTACAGCATCTTTTAAAAACAAAATTAATCGGCTAAGACGCTCATATTCGTCACCTAGGACATGATATAGGTATGGCTAGATACCTAGTCTGTTGTGAATATCCCGGTACTTATTAAACTCCGTCAGAAGGCGTCTCATAGTAAATGGTGGATCGCACTCGTCACATCGAGGTTGTCTTTCTCTTCCGCCAAAAGGTAAGAATGGGTCAGGGCACCGCGCCCTTTCTTTACGTGAGTAACACTTTTTTTCCCTCAAACTTCTCCTGAACAAAGAAACCCACACCGATATTACCGGCTACTCTGCCACCAGCTAGATATTTAGTGAAGTCCACCATTATTCCATCCATTGCTCTGAAGCCACATTTCACAACGTGGAGCTCAAATCTTCAGCGGGAAATAGCATTGTTGAAGCCTCAGCGTCCATCAGAGTCATCTTGGCGGCTCTTTCGGCATTTTCGTTACCTCTAAGGCTCATGCAGCCATGAGTCGATAAAAAGAAAGCTTTAATTCCCTTTTTACTAAGGGAAGCGATGGCTGATTGTAAACCTTGGACTAGGGGATGGGCGAAAGAAAAGACTTGAGATAGACTGCACCGCATTAGAGGTGCCTGTGATGATAAAAATGGACCCACGGGTTCACCTTATCCGTTTTCATGCCATGTCGATGACGAAGGGTTCATCCGTGGACAAATTACATGTTGTACTGAGTTTTACTTTCAGGACTCCGTGATGAGATGAAACAAAAGTGCAAGTACTGGTGGACTCTTGACTTTGATCCATCCGTGTAAACAGGGATAAAGCCAAAATAGTGAGATAGTATTTCCTTGAATTGGCCGTGGTATGCAAGATTTTGGAGACAAAATAAAATTTTAATTGGCCCCTGCGGTGACTATGTCGAATGAATGGAGTACCCTGCAGGATAAACCTCCAATAGGTTAAAAGTGCTCTTTTCTATAAAATCCTTAAAAAAGATTAGGTACTTAAAGGTCAATTGACCATTTTCGGTCCAAAAAAATGTCTAGAAATGGGGGTTTAAAAACGAAGTTAAAACCTAGATGCGTTTCTATTGATGATATTTTTGCAGCGTAGCTGTACATCACGATTGTCGCTGAATGGCCAGGGGTGGCTCTGCAGAATCTGCGACAGGAGAAGTTCCGAAGGCTTCAATTGCCAGCCGCAGTTCAGCATTGTGAACCAAAGACAACGGTTTCAAATAATACTCTCGCCCAGAGGAATAATTACATGAGCCATTATCTAATTTCGCGCGGATAAGTGTAAAAAAAAAGCATTGTGATACGGTCATCGCCCCACCTTGAGTAAGATAAGCATCGTAAAATCAGGATAAAGAACTTTGGAAAAATTCCACCCCTTTATTTGGTCAGCATGTTTCACTATACTTTAGCACCTTCAGAACTACAGTGCTGCTACAGTGTAGTGAAACATGTTGACTCAAATAAAGTGGTGGATTTTTTTCAGAGAGTAATTTCTTTATCCTGAAATTGAATTCCACAAAGTATCGGCCTCAAAAATATCCTTCATCGTCAAATCCTTTAATCCTTAATATATTTCCTTTCAAAAGATTACATGCTCAGGCCAATATACTTAAAACTGTGGTCTATAGTCAGTCTGAGGAAGCGGACTATCTCCACGTGACGTAGTTTTACTCTACCCAAGTGTAATGGCAGTGGTAACTGCAAACCTCGCAGCCGGTAGAAATGTATTTCGTTTTCTCCTCCGATAAGCAAAATGCATTTTGTCCGGACCACCTGTCTAAAGTATTCAACGCAATTTGAACTTACTTTGTTGCGCTGAGGACCTTGGGGGTTCGGCAGACTGTAGAGGAAGGAAACGATCAGTCATTTTGTACAGTATGACGAGGACAGAATGTATTTGGAGCTTAAGAGTTATTTACAAATGACAGTGATCAGAAATATAAAATACCTGTGAAGATCACGGGTCAGTCAGCATCTTAGATTTCAGGGCCTATCTAAACCTTAACTCGCCCCGGACGAATATTGATAAAAAATACATTTCTCTTAAGATAAGGTTTTTCCATGTATGTAAGATAAAGATGAAATAATGGAAGATAAAAGATCATAAATGAATGACATTTATTATAGGTGCGATTACAGTAAAACTTATTCTTCCATTTCTCAAAGATCATTACATGAAAAGCAAAAATTAATCCATGGGTAACCTTAGCCTAAGCGGAACATTCTGGGGCTCTGATACTGGGGAGAATCTTTCCAACGTGAGGGGTACTAACCACAAAAACGCAGAGAAAAAGGTGAGCAATAGGTAGGGCTGGAACTGGGAATGGAATTAGCCAAACCGCTGATTGAGTATGTTGCACTTACGGAATGAAAATATTGAGAACTTTAAATGAACGCACTCCATTTTAAATTTATTAGAGATTAAAGCGAGATAAATATGACTTAATCTAATAAATACACTTTCTCAGAAACGGATTCTCAGTAGCAAAAATACTAAGGTGCGAGGCGAAGTAGGATCTCTAGAGAAAATCGAGCAATTCAACACATTAGAAAATATCGGATATACATGGAAAATTGCATTGCCAGTGTTCTTGAAAATGGGATGAGAAAGTTATAAAAATAAGGTAGCCGTTAAAAATAGGAGATAGACGTTTACAGGGATTCGGAGCAGAAATAAAATATAGTTTTATTAATGGTGCGTAGTAGTGTATGTTCATGAAAACATACACTTGAGAGCTGTACAATGTATGGATCGTAGATGACCAACTTAGAAAGGAGACAAGAGAAGAGGATATGACCTTCAAAACCAATGCTCAAACAATTGAGAGAAAACTTATAAAAAGGTTTAAGACACTTACGTTGATTTTACCTAGTGGAAAAAATAACCGGATGGACAAGACATCTTGAGATACAATGCTCATAACATGGTAAAATAGAAAGAAATTTTCCTTGGAGGGAGAATAAAATCGAAAAACGTAAACTAAATAAAGACCGAGAGAAGGTCAAAGACCTTTGAGGAAATAATGGAAATTAGCAAAGAATAAGCAAGAAGTTCACGAATCATTCGATGCCGCATTTCACGAATAATTCGATTAAAGACTGATGATGATGGAATTATATGTTACATAAACCTGGTATTTAAGGGAGTTTGATCAGAGTAAACGGAGGTTTTTGAATTATCGGTAGGCAGGGGAAAATTAATAAATAGATAATGAGACAGAAAGGTGGGAATCATTATAGAAGGGATAAGACGAAATATGTGGAAAAAGTTGAGAGAAAAAATTAAAAGAGGTTTGGGATGAGGTATTGAATGCAAATGAGAAAGAGGTATTTTTGAAATCGTGGGGGAGAGAAAATTAAGCATGAAGAAAACAATAGTGCCTACCTATACCAAAAACCGCGTTTTATTCCGTTTCAAAGAGAATGCTCCTGAAGAAACGTCAAGGACGATGGAAAATCTGAAATCAGCCAGTGCTAATATTGAAAATAGGAAGGAACTATATTGAAAATAGGAAGATAAAAGTATTTATAATGTAAAGAGTGATACTAGAGAGCAATTAAGTTTACTCAATCAAAACGGTTTCTGTTCATGAATTTACTGCAATGACATTGAAATTAATAATGATTACCGGAACGCTGAATGTTATTACTCTGAGGAATTTCTCCGAAAGGAAAGAAAAAAGAAGCCAATCATACAGAAGACAGTGACTAACCGAAAATGGATGGGGAAGAGGGTGGTGAAAAAATCAGTTATACTCAGAGCCTTAGTGTCATAGATATGTCTGGGAGACTAGGAAGACAGCTTTTCCGTCAATCATGATTTCTTGAAAAATTACTGAATTATATAAATTATAAATGAATAGTATGAACAGTTTAGACTTAATAAAGTGGGTTAAAATTATGTTAAACATCACCTATTGGAGTTTTATGAGACTGATGTAATGGGAAACTTCTTTAAGACATTGAAAAATCTTTTGGGAGAGCTACTCAAGAATTGTAATTACCTACTTACTCACAAAAATAATTAATCGGTTGGCTTCGTTTCATAAAACGTTCGCAATTCTATTCTATTCTGTAATATAGCTAATTAGATTCTTTTCGTAACCAATGACCCTGGGGCATTGATCGTCATTTCACATCCGAAAGCGGGAAGTTACCTGTTTTATGAACAGCACAACGAGCAAGGAAGTTCGTTCTGACTTGTTACGGATAGTGAATTTCCGGCGTATAATTAATGACTGACACGTGAACCAGAAAATAAGGCCATTCTGCCACATAGGCACTTCTATTTTTTTACCTATTACAAAGGGGATGTTGATATATTGGATGTACTAATTTCCCAAAAATTCTTCCTTATTATTAATTTCATTTTCATTTCCAGGTATAATTAAAAAAAAATTTAATAATAAGCCATATTTCAGGAACTATTAAAAAAACTAAATTACCAATAAAAATGCACGCGCTTGTGGATTTGATTTTTTCTTTGAGCCTTAATTCTTACGCATAAAACTCGTTGTGCGCATCCATTTTGAAAGTGACGGATTCTCTAGACTCAATGTGAACACGTAGATCGCAGTAGAAGAGGCCTAGAATTGATTTCGAAGCGGATTTCACGCGAACGTATCCTTCTATCACATTCAAACCAAACGCGGTAAGTCCCCTCTAGGCATTAATTGCGAAAGGCGTGCTTATGGGGCGCCAGGGAGGGGTGCGCCACTCGGTTCCAGGCCCGAATCTCCAGACGCAATCGATATATGTGGAGGAACTGAAGTATTCCCAATCCGCGAGAAGCGAGCAGGCGGAAGGACCAATAAAAATCGCGGATCGGACGCCATTTTCAAATTCTCTTTCCGGTCGTAAGTTTGATTCCTATGGCGGAAACGGCGGTATTGGTGATGCATTAATCTAATCGAATGAGTCCAAAGTCAAATTGAACACCGTAATGGAAGAGGAGGGACGATGGAGCGCAGAATAGGCGCATGCCTTGCGCTGTAATTAACAGCTTAATCATAATTTGATGAAACAGTTTTTTTCGGAAGCACCTTAAGAATTAAATTGGCTAATAAAACATACATTGATTAATACCTATGAGATGACAGCTACAATACGACCTGTAAGTGCTCTATAATGGGGTACTAAACATAATTAGTATGAAAATAAAAATCGAGGAAAATAAAAATAATGAAAATTATCCGTAATATTCAACTTTTTCTATTTCTTAATGATAATAGGTACCTATATGGTTTACTTGGAAGATGACTTATTTTCATAATTAATTTCAAGATGCTCAAATGCCAGCGATTGGTTTTGAAACCCATTTGGATTAATTCATTCCGAAGATATGCCTATTCCCGAAAATAAATATTTACGTAATAGATCCATATTTTAATACCATAATTGGCAAGTACAATAAGCTCCGAGGTACATAAGTAATGCTGTTTCCGAAACAATTTTTATCTCCTATATCGATTCTTAGTAAAAATAATTTTTAAGCCCAAGGCAACGGAGTTTTCATCAGTTTATTCGGTGAAGAAGTTTAATAATAGCTGCCCCAGCGGCCAATATACAGAGCTAAACTATGCTTCCAGTACTATTATTAGCTTTTTTATTAAAGAGGTGGCACACAGAGTGGAATGTGACTTTTGCATGTCTAACATTGAAGAGAAACATTGAAGAGATATTCACAACTCCGTTTATAAACAATCAGTGAGCACACATGGAATTGTCCATCCCACAAAATCATCTTCAAAAATGCCAAATATATTTTCAAAGAAAGCTGTTCTTTACTTTCCTACGCTAATCAGAGATGCGATTGAAGTAATAAAATCCCAAAATAGCATGAAAGGAAAAGATAGCTTTTTACTCTCGAATGAAGAAGTTACCTAAAAAATGGGATCAACAGATAACAGAGAACATTTACAAGTAAATGAGGAAAATTATTTGGTCAGCATACAGTAGACCAGAATTACAGAATACGACAAAGGATGAATTAGGAGAAGTAGGTAAGGAATTGCATCAAGAAGCTATGACTGATTTAAGAGACATGCAATAGGGTAGATTATAGAAGTGCTCAGTCTTAATTCCCATCCCAAAGAAAGGAAAATAAGCAGTATGTGAGGGTTATAGATCAATTAGCTTGATTTCGCACCCGGCAATGGTAGTACTGAGGATAATCACTAAGAGGATGGAGAAGAAAGCTGAGGATT
>LYUA01000690.1:133209-145123 GCA_002093875.1 Calopteryx splendens
GGAGGAAGGGATGAAAAAAAAAGAGACACAAATTGAATTCCCTTGTCCCATTTCCTTGCCCATCTCCTGTATTCCGTGTGTCTCCATCGTCTCCCTCCGCTCCTCTCTCTCTCTCTCTCTCTCCTATCTTCGCCTTCATTATTCACTCTCCCACTCCCTCCCGCCCGCCCTCTCTCGCTCCCGCGTCGGTCCACTCTGCCATTTTAACCTTCCATCTCCTGCATTTTCTCTTCCGTTTTTAGCCTGTTTACCTTTCGGGGAGGCACATCCTTGCGTAACGGCGGCGGCGGTGGTGGTTCCTTTTTATGGTTGCCCCCGACGGCGAAGTTTAACTTTCGCCGCGTTCTCGTAGTAAACTCATTCATAAAAATCACAAATGCTGCACGAAAGCCGAATCTCCAATGTGGTGGGATTCAAACGTCCGTTACTTTGCGAGCCGGCAAGCCCAAGGCAGCAAGAGGTTATCTCGGCTGTGCGCAATGGTTACGGCCTGTCTCCTGCTTTTCGAAAATATAGTCAAGGTTTATATAGCATGATAAGGGTGTTTCTCAATAAACTATTCAAAAGAGTGGCCTCAGGATAGCCGATAGGTACAATGAAACATTTGAAGTGCCTGCTGTCTCCTGTTGCAGTGAGTCTATTCACATCTGAGAAAGAGCTTAAATTGATCTATGCAGGCTAAAACGTTCATGCCAGAAGTACATAACCCCCAATTTTCGCAGCCAAGTAGAGGACTAATTAATCAAACTGTCCTCTAGTATTCAATCAAAGTAGTTCAAAATTATTTTGGGAATAAAATAACGCTTTACATGACGACACGAAGTGGATCAGGTAGTTTACTGCAGCGGTGTGTTAAACCAATTCTTGGTTTTATTATTGATGATTATTAAAATAAGATTTTAGGAAATAGTTTAATGACAAGGTAATTTTATTTACGCAAGATTCAAATACTACTAAATATCCTCGCGGTACCTGTATACCTATAAAGCGATTAATATTTTGTGGGCATCATTTGGACCTGGGACATACAAACAATAGTTCTCTTAGCTTAGCCAGGAACCAAATCAACATTCCTTTCCATCAAATATAAACTCTACACGGAAAAATTAAGTTTATCCATTTACTATAGGTATAGTTGGACCTGGAACCTGATAAACACACAAACTATATCATTATGTACTTAATGAACGAAAGCCTTTATCGAGGAGGGGGTATTTGGTGATCTTTTTTAAACATTTTTCGATATTTAGCGATACAAACTCGTCGAGTGAAAGTTTTTTTCATAAGGAAGGCAAAATATCTTAAAGCACGTAATATCGATTAACTAACTACTTACAGTGGCATAATAGTTTCTGTAACCTTGATTACTATCTCCAACAGTGTTGAGTAAGGCGTAATGCTGGTAACCAATCTAGACGCACTTAAAAGGATGAGTATGAAATTTGAACCCATTTGTGGACACTTGGATTAAAGACGAGAGATATTTATTAGAATACGAAAAACCACTCTTATTGGCATTGATTTTTCTTATAAATAGGTCTATTCTATTTATTTCTAAGTCTCAAAATATAATTCCCAGCATAAATTTTCCCACGGATCACGTTACTTTTCAGAATGGCGCTAAAAACCTATCCTGTTATCCATCTCGTACCAGACCACCGGTCTTTTCTCTCCAATTCAGCCATCTGAGAGACATCACTCATCGGCCTACCATTTCACAAATTATAACACTTGCAATTGCCAAAGAATATACACATACCCATAATCAAATGAGTGTTTGTTAAGTCAAACGCAGCTACACGCATATTAATTAATGACATGAATTTGTCAATTCGCTCAAATTACGACCACGTTATATGCTAAGGATCTTACCACTGACTACTTCAGCAATGCATAGATCAGTTTTTTTTTATTTTAAGATTCAACCAAACATATTTTGGAAATTTTACAACGCCAATACCCGCTGACATGATGGAGTTTCAGCAGTGTAATGTATTATTAACTATCATAGAGATAAAAAAATGTAATGTTTGCCATCTCTTATCACAGTAAAAATCCGAACGATTTCAGTCGTTTTTTATAAACACTAAAGCCTTTCAGCAAAGCTGCCAAAATTTGCAACACGTTTTTTTGCACTGGACCTGAATTTGGGGTGGGCATCTTACTTGATGACATCTCGTACACGAATGGAGGAAAAAGGCAATTTTTAATTAAGAGAAAGAATGTTTGACTATCGGCATTTTATCTCGAATTCATAGTGAGGGATGTCGTTATTGGCAGCTTGTAAAGGAATTTTTTTTAGATTGTTCCCATGGAGACAATTACTGACGATCTCGGATTGAGCATATGCGTTTCTAGTGCGCGTAAACATCACGGCTTTCCCTCAATCTGAATAATCAAATTCGACACGCAAACATTCGGAAACGGGGCCGCATTAGTCGCAAACTGGATCCCTTGTTCTCTTTAGTGCGCTTCGCTAATATACGAATCCAGGAATTTGGTTTCTCCGCACAAAAGTCTGAACTGGTAATTCTATTCTGTGGAGACTTTATTTCCAGAAATAACTTCAAGTACTCTTGATGATCAAAATGCTTTTCTAATGATAATCACGTCAATAGATCCTTTCTTACTTTACTACTTTAGTCCCAAAGTGATTACAATTAAGTACTGGAGGCTTACAAAATATTTACATCAATTCTAACTTAATTACCAATGTGATATGGAACAATACCCTATGGATTACTTAAACGTAATCAAATCAAATCACAGTAATCAACCCGAAGGTAGGTTTGGTAGGTGAGGTTAGAGGTCACCCACTACTAAGCCCAATGGCGTGTGAAATTCACACATCAGGATAATAACGGTGGTCAGATCCTTTCCATGTACCGTCTGTGATTTCCCAGGGTAACTTGGTACCCGAAAAATGGTACGCCACTCGGGTGAAGCTGAGGGTGCCCAGAGGCGTCACCCGAATTCGAACCAGGTCCCTCCGGTTGATATCTCATCGCTCTACCCAGTGCACACCGCGCCCATATCTAAAAGTAATAATACTTATAATATTTTAAGAACTTGAGAAAACGGGTTGTTTTTTTTTTTTAATACTATTATTGATTTTTATTCGAGTTAAAATAATTTACATTTGCCTGCAGCTAGGTATTTCATAAAAAGATCTGATTGTCAACTCACTTTGCACGGCCAATATCAACGATTCTCATACACAATTATGCAAAAAAGCTAATTTTTACCGAAGACCCTGAAATTTATGATGAATTAAGAAGAAAAACTAAAGTTAAAAGATGTGTATGTACTATCATAAATTGAACGATGAAGACAAGTAAAACTCTTGCGAGTTAAATATAGTACAAGGCATTTAAACTCCAAATTGGAAAAAAAAATACTTAACACAATGATTTATACATTATAACCGTCAATACAGACCAATATTCATACGCTTCCCATTGACACATGCACTCACGAAGCTAGCGTGAGAACGCAAGAAAGTCTCTGCTTATCATCGCTGTTTCCATGTGTCTTGTATGTCTATACGAATAAAACGGGAGGATCTAACACACGCTTTAAATAAAAAATCTCTCCTTAGATAAATTTGATTTGACATCTTAGTGCTTGTAAATTCCATCACCTCTTCCAGCTTTCATTTGGTATTACCCATTTATCTCCACCTTATTTACAACGGTTGGGTACCCACAGAAGGTGTTTTGGCTTACGGATTACTCGTCTATGTAGTACAACTCGGTATAAATCATAGCCCCTAACTCGTCCAGTTATATCCTCGCCTCCAAATATTTTGTAAACGGAGTCTCCTTTATAGTCGCCATCTAAGTGGCAATTTTGTTACTTTTAATAGCTTTCTTTTTTCTCGTCCTTATTCAACTCATATTCACAATATGTTCTACCTTAGTTGCAGCAGAAAAAGGTCTAACTTAATCTCCATGCTCCATATGTACACATTATTCGATTCTTCATATTCCTGCACCGAAAAAAAATATTCATATTAATCATTAAATCTGAATAAAAAGTTTCTGCGCCTATCCTGCATCAAACGATAGCGTTTTTAAGCTGAATAAGAATCCCCGAGTCTACGAATCTCTAATGTCTGACTGATGAACAGGAAAAACTAGAGGTACCTTTAAATACTGCTATATTATCAATAGAAGCGTGAAAGTTCACCGAAATATCAATTATAAAGATCCTCACCCATATTCCTCTCGTTCCAAAATTAGTGAGCATTAATTTACACACTATGTTTTCATTGAAAAGACAGAAAAACATGTCCTTTATTCAACGTTTTACTTACCTTGCTTAGAATTAAATTTCTATAAAGAAGTGGGTTTGCTATGAAGCCATACAAAATGTTTCCGTATTCAGACCGATAAACTTATCCATTCTCATCTTTTGAAACGAATTATTACTGAAATAGGCTAGTTGAATCTACGGCTGTATAATACTTGAAACTAATGCCTTAAAATTGTAAATTTTAACAGGTACTCACATTTTTGTAGCCGGTCAGCGATGTGGGAGGAACAGAAAGGTGTATTTCCATGATTTCATCGCCCACGACTGTGGCTCCCCGCCCAAAGTGAACAAGATGATCTTCACCTCAACGCTGCAGAAAGACATGTAATTATTCTTCTAAATATGTTATAATGCTGCTTTAAATGAGTGAACCTACATATACAATTACAACAAATCAGGGACTGAATTTACAATTGTCACCTTACCAGTAAAATGCTTATCACTACTATGCTTATATTTCCAAGTTAACGAGCATTACATAACTTTAAATGTAAATTTCTTATCTTATTTACTGTATAGTATCCCCCCAAAATTTGTTTTTTTTATTATTCGTCAGGTAGCATATAATTTAAGTGTTCCCGCATGGACTGGAATTTCGTAGAATATTTTCTAAAATTCACCCGCATATCATATTGAACAAATGTACACCTTCCGCTTCCAACATTGTTGTTATTTTCATTTTTGATATAAACTGATATTGAATATTCCTTCACAGATCCAATTATGGAACAAAATAATCTTGCTACGCGCGCTCTTTCTGTCTATCCAGATTCCTAGAATACACCTGCTAACTCCCCCGGGACTCTACTCTCTCTCACTCAGTCTCACAATCGTGGTTATCACCTGAACTCAGTAGTCTTTACTCAAGCTTATTAGTAATGGCACTGTCCCAAGCATAAACAGTGAAGACTAACAAAGGAATTATTTCTCCAAATACTACGAGGAGTCACTTGCAGTGCCTAAGCAGAAATCGCAAGGGAACGACTTCAGAACCGAATTTCCACGGAAGTTTGTATACCCACTAGTTACCTATAAATAGCTCTATATTAATGGCAGAACTAAGAAAAAAGAGAAATTGAAAATTAACTCCAAAATTGCGTCTTAGAAGGCCAATTTTTTCTCGTTGAGAATATCTGAAATATCCTTATTTTCATAGGAATACGAATCACTGTATCTCTTTGAGTTGGAAATAAATGGAAAAATTAGGAGAATGGCATGCAGAGAGCAAAAGGTACCACGCTCGGTTTCTCAGGAATAACAAAGGAAACAAAACAAAGTTGAAATAAGCCTTTTGGGGAGCCTAAGGGGACACGCTTTCGAACGTGATGAAAGGTTTTTCTGTTAATACGGCAATACTAACGAAGAATGTGGTAGCAAACCAAAAAAATGGCCGACAGACGTTCCATCTATAGGAAGCAACGACTAATAGCAATGACGGTTAAGGTTTATTGTGGAAGTGCCCATAGTAAATCTATTCTGGGAATTAACATAGCGATGTCAGCTATAGCAGCAGTAGTGGTGACGAGATTATAAACAATGTCACTGAGATGCAATCAAGGCTGAATGAAGGGAAAAGTCTCTAGAATAGACATAAAAGGTTAAAAAGGTATGATTGTTGACTTCCGATAGCTACTTAGTCTACAGTAGAGTCCACATTAGGTATAGCTTTTGCATCCATCGCGCATCGTTAGGAACCAGTAGGAACTTACGAGGTGACCTGCGACAGTCGCGGAAGCTATAACGACGACAATACTGAAGACGCAGTAGCTACCGGAAGCCTACAATCATATTTTTCGTAAACTTACGTCTCAAATTCAGAAGGCAAAAATCATATATTCTGAAGTACTATAGTTCAATCAAGGAGCCGCAGAAGGGATTTCTCCGTAGGTATGATTAATCTGAATCATTTTAAGCAAGTAGGTTAAGACATCTGGTGGGTGAAAATTAGATTTCCAACAAAGTCGTGTCGTGCTAATCCCGCTTACTTAGAACTCGTAGGTACACTTATCCAATAATGGAAAGCTGGAAAAAATAATTGTAATCGTTTCAAAAACTAAATACTTAATACCTTAACCATTAGGTATCTTAAATGACAAACGAAATATCAAGGCTAAATCATAAAACCGATGGATGCCTAATTAACTGTTAACAATAGGTATTACCTATTGGTACATTAACTTGATGAAGTGGAATGATATAAAATGCCAAATAAAACAAATCCCTATTAAAATATCCATAGCTAATGATTACATTTATTACAAAGGAAGTTCAAATTTTTTTATGCTTATAGTAGGTAAGCTGATAAGGACACAATTTAATTTAAACAGATTTCAATGATAGAGCTGCATGCCAATAAAAAGTATTATAAATAAATAATATAAACAGCCCAAGGTATTGCTATACCTGGAGCACAAACTAAAATTCCAATCTATTAATAAATAAGATAATAATAGGTATAATTTATTTATCATGGATGTACTTATAAGACAACAATATTTATAACACTACCAGTAAAATACAGTATCCGTTTCTTTAATTAATCAGTAATATTATATTTTCAAGTGATACGACATTAGAAAACAGAGGAAATTATTTGGTTCATCAACTTCCTGATAATAAGTGTTGGCTCACCAAAAAAAACCCAAAACCGGCATATGAAATTGTCATTTCGCGGTAAATGTTGATAAAAATTGAAAGTATCAAACAAGCGACTTCGGTGAATTTAATAACCTAAATTATCTTAAAAAACGTTTAAATTATCAATAATTTCACTGTTCCACCATTTTCCAAAGACAATATAATAGTGTTTTTATTTGCATTCACTCATTTCAAGGGGGAATAAAATTACTTTTGCCTTCTCAGAATTCCATGGGTTTGCACCTATATTACTTTTGGAAATAGCAATTCCAATGAAATTTTTAACGAGGATAATACTGCAATTACAAGCGTTCTAAAATTAAAATTTCAGTGCGAAAAGGCATTTTGGCGTCGGTAGAATATTAATTTCTTTCATCGACTAAGAATGTGCTGTTTGTGTCTAAATCTTTGCAACCCGTCATCGCAACTCTAAATTCTGTTTTAATATCAAGGAGTGGGCACTGATAAGTACATCCCTCAATAGAAAGAGGATCATCACTTAGCCAATTAAGCAATTAAGTCACTATTAAATTTTTGCATTGATGATTTCTTATACATTGACTATATGAAAAAATTTATAATACACTGTAAGAAAGTCAATTTTTATCATTTCATTTCTTAGAGAGATAATTTAACGAAAGAAAGAAATCAATGCTGAAATTGATTGAAAGGAACAAAAAAGGATGAAATTAAAATAATGATGGCTCAATAATAACGATGTTAAGGATAAAATAATTTAGCTTCCATTCATTAAAATTTGTTCGGGTTTGGATTCGAAAAATATGAGAAAACCTTTAATTATGAGTTTCAGAAGGTACATACGTTCATATGAAAAACATTAGGATTGTAAAGCATGTATCATTGTATTAAGAGCTACTTGGAAGCCTATAGATTTTCTACTTCAAGGACTCATAATCTACGGTATCCAAAAACAATTAAAACAAATATTTATTTTACAATAAATAAGACACACTTATGATAAAATTGACCAGCAAAACAGGCAAATAGGCCCGCAACGTAAAAAATCAGTATCTCCATAGCTACCGCAATCGCAGTCATGCTAATACTATTTGGGCGTTAGTAAAAATAATATCTATATAAGAAATACGGATGGCTTAATCATAATGTCATGAACAATAGGTCACCAACAGATCGCTTTCCCATGAAACATGACGTCAATGCTAAATATACGGCGGAGAGTTGATATCCCAATGTTAAGTGTCAAATTTTCAATTTTTTCCGATAATCTTCGGAGATTATAGTTTGTGTAAACTAATAAAAGTTCTTTAACAACCGAATTTTTCGTAAAATATGTCCGTAGAACTCATAGTAACTTTTTATATTCTGTAAAATACTTTGATCAGTTAACTTTGTCGGTACCACTATAAGAATATATTTGAACAAAATGATGGCAAAATTTACCTAAATCTCATTCATTTACAAAAGCATTGCAATTGTGATTTACTCCTAATTCATTCACATTCTGCAACAAGGATATAAACGTGCATGTAAATGAAAATTTTAAATCGCACATTAAGGTAAAAATAATATTACTCCATGATGAATGACTGCGATTTTTTTTAGCTCAAATTCCCTCAAACGTCACTGGCAATAATCACTTGTTAGACTTCTAAACAATGGAGTTCTTTGTCTAAATTCTGTTTTCCGTTACATATCTGGATTATTAATCTGTTCACTACCAATAAAAATATTCCCAAGCTTGTATCATTCTTATGCTGCATAAATAAATATGAAAACATTTGATTAAAATCGTTACAATAGCGATTAGGATAGGGAATGTGTCCCTAAGCATTCCATAATATAAAAATATCAAACGAAGTAATAATTTTGCTAAATGACAACATTTTATAATGGCCTTTGTATTACATTCTATGTATTTATAATGTGCCAGGCGCCTCTCATTTCCCGCACATCGCATACGTAGCCCATTAGCATTGCATCTGCAGTTCGGGTGATCACAAGTCTTCACTCCACAACTCAGATTTTCCCGTAGAGATGAGGAAAGTTCGAGGTACATGGACTCAAGAAATATCTCTTCAACCTCCAGATATTTGGTCGTTATTTACAATAAAATTGGAACAAGGTCCTAGTCCAAAAAAAGTTTCTTTTGTATTCACATGTGGTTGATAATTCTGTACCTGTTATTCCTAATGCTTTTCTTCATCGTCACTCCAGAATGTTCCCATAAGCAAAGAAAATATTCCAATTCATTGCCATTCACATTTAATTGTAGGGTGTGAAGCATAAACTACACGTTTTTTAACCCATTCCAATTCATTATGCATTCCCAAGCCTTCAAACGCAGAAAATACTCTATATCTAATATAAGCAATTTTCTGAGCTAATATTTTCTTTCTTAAATGCCGAATTTTCAAAACTCGCTTCCCCCCGTATCCTCGATAGGAATTTATGCGATTTTGCCTGGAAAATAATCCCTATTCTTAAGATAATCCGTCATTCCAATTTCCATTATATTTGCCCAAAAGAGAAATACTTCTGGCATGAAATCTAAGTAAGAAAATTTGGGACCATGAAAAGAATTTGTTTATTTAATGTCCCGAATGCGTCTAATACCCCACTTGAACTCGTAATAGTGTAATTATCTAAAAATATTTTTTTCCAATGTGCAACCGTAGGTATCCTTAGATATTTATCCTTTTTGCGATCTAATTTTCTTATAGAAGGGTTCTGGCTTTCTTTATCACCCGTTTTTCATTTTTGTTTGCCCAGAGGTTATTTTCACTCTAATACGGTATCCATAGCGTTCCGGCAATTCAGTTATGCTATGTCCACCATAAGATGGCAGTTGTTTGCATTCCTTCAAAATTTAGGAACGGTTAAATGCTGATTCGTATTCTTATTTTTTATTTTAATTTAATGTGTTTTGTTTTCGAAGGCAGATAAAAAAACAATCTTGAAAAATTAATATTTTCATAACAGCAATATTACCCGCGCATCCAGGGCCACGTTTTGCCTAAGCAAATTTATTTCATGCCAGTTCTGTTGCAATAAACATACTCAGATATTATTTCATGCAAGCATGACCAATTGGTTAAGAGAAAAGTAGGTAAGTTTTCTACTTACGTAACTTATAAAAGTGTTCAGTTTTATTTTTAGACAAAGTGGGTCTATCAAAACATACGGCTTGAAAGAAGGCATCATGTTACGAAGAGTAAATATAATTTATTTATATCGCAGATAACAAATAAAGGAATGAGTATATAAGAGCTTACTTTGGACACCTGTAACGTGATAAAACTTCACTCCTGAAGAATTATCTCATGAATCCAAAATAATTTGGTAACAATAGTTGAATTAAAGCAATAATTCAAGTTAAGTGGTGGCTTAAACGGTTATGGTTCCAATTAGCAGCACTTAAACTCCCCTAATTTTATCACACACAAGAATGTTCGCATTCATGCATCTACATTAAATAAGCAACATTTTATGATGAAGAATATTTAACTGAAGGATAAAAATAATATTCAAAGTAATTAGCTCACTTATCAAAACATTTTTCTCCAAGGAAATAGATTGAGCAGCAAGATTTTATGGATTGAAAAGTAGAAGGAATGTTAGATAGTAAAGAGGAGAGAGAAATGATAAATGAAGGCCGGCATTAAAAGACATAAACCATGAATCACTGAGAAAGAATACCAGGAGTTTATTGTGTGATTCGCAAAAGATTTATAAAACCTCAAGAAAAAAATGAGCCTTCTGAAATCGACTATCGCTTCACAGATTCTAGGATATTTGTATGCAGATATTTTTTAAAACACAAACACTTGCATTGCTTCAGCTAAGTAAACATTCCGTAACCAACTCATTTACGTTCAGCTTAATACTTCCCGCCTTCCAATTTTGGTTCCTGAACAGGACATTAGGCGGGAAGCTAAATTAAATTGATGACGGTTAACTACAAATTCTTTGGAATTTAAGTTTTTCGGAGCGATGCCTTGAACAAAAATCTTTGCCAAATTTACTTTATGCATAAATACCGCTCTTCAAAAATATCCCCCATTTGGAATCTCAATGATGATGAACGATATTTGATATAAAAAGAAAATTTTGTACTCCCAAAGGCTTAAATTTAATATTATAATAAATCTTTGGAGTCCTAACTCAGGAAAATGAATACATAAATAGATAAAAGATTAAAACATCAACGACCATCTGTATATTACCATCCATTTCCTTGCGCGTGTGTGGCCAAAGTACTTTTCTGATTTCAGTAAAGCCATTAGGTAATGCATTTGGTTTTATTGAGATATAAAGTTTAGTTTAGAGTATAGTTTAGTTATTTATTGATCCGCATCATTTCCAATTCAACATACTAATCCATCCAGACACAGGTTGAGATACATAAGAAAAATAGTTGATACGCATTGAGAGGACCAGAAAGAGCGGATCTCCGTTGACATCCTGATATCTTTTTGAAAGAATATCTCTATATTTTATAAATGGAGAAAGTTAAAATAATAATAATTTTAACATATATGTAAAGTTATTTTTGTTAGTGATGGAATTTAAATGTCATTATATAACCTTTACATATCTTCTGAAGGTAATATTTTTATAACCACTGATCATTAAAAACTAAAGAATCATTAAATTATTTAATATTTATTAAATTTGGAGACCTATAAGTTGCAAAATATTATATATTAAGTATGTATATTTATCCTACGCTGACCGATATTTTATTTTTCCTATCAAATACTAAGAGCCTTCTGAAATCGACTTCCACTTCATAGAAGCAAGGATATTTTTATACCGGTATAATGTCAAACTTATATGTATATATATATATATATATATATATATATATACATAAACACACATATATATATATATATACATAAACACACATATATATATGTGAATAGTGACTACTGCATTGTAGTTCATAGTTGGCAGCCCTAGAACCCCAAAGCTGGTCATA
>LYUA01000690.1:194193-213286 GCA_002093875.1 Calopteryx splendens
CCTGCCACACGCCTTTACGGCGGCTTGCAGGGTATTATGTAGATGTAATGTACCTCCAGTTAATAGTTCAGCGCTCTACCCACTGGACTAGCAGGCCCCTAAAAATAATATGAGGAAGAAATGCCCACACAGCCAAGCAAATCCCGAAGCAGGGGCTAAAAGCTTAGAACGAAAAATTAAACAGGAAGTTCATGCTGTTATTTACCGGTATAAATTTCCGAAATAGCATTCATGAATATGTACTTCTACAAATGGCTGGTACGCGCCTTAATGCTAAAATTAATACCTGTAATTAATTTATAAACAGGAGATCCAAGTATCACCGCGGCTAATATTTCGTTCCACTGTATTTCTATTCTATGAATGTTGGGATGAAAAGACTTCAATGCCATGAATCCAAACAAAATTCGGACTTGAATCACTTATCTAACATTAAACCATTATTTTTTTGCATAGGTAATTGTAACTTAATCAAGTAAGCGCACTGTATCTTAATATCTTATCTTATAGCAAGCAAATTTTTCTTACCTAATGAAACTTGAAGTTAGAGATTTGGCAATATCAACTCCAACTAACCTGGAGAATTACATTAAAATATTCTTCCTTCAAGCAAGCTCAAAAGTATTATCGCAATCTGTGCCCCTCAGAAGGGTATAATGCGTATCATTTTCCTCCACAATCAAGACTTGGTATTTATTCACCTATCATGAGCAAAATTTGCTTCAGTTGTCATTGAAAACCGATTAATTATGCATGAAAAAAATTGTTTAACCATTTACGACGATCGGGGGTAAATAGGAGAAATAACGCTCTGAGATATAGCTACAGATTGGAGGATCAGAAGGGAATAAAGCAACAATTATTGTTGGCGGAAGGAGAAAATAAGTCGCAAACATGGAGAAATAGGAGTAAAACTACATGGATCGGACATATATGTAAATCAAGATAAACAGCGGTTGAAGAACCAAGGAATTATTAACGAGAAGAATGTCCTAGACGGCATTATGGCAGGGGAAATGTTTGATATTTTCTAGAAAATAAACAGTGGAATTAAGGAAACTCCTCCTTAACAGACGCAATTGGATTATACTATTACACTTGAGGTAAGAAAATTACAGTAGCAAAAATTAGAATATTGAAGGAAATAAAAATATGTTCTTAATAAGGAATGATGATGATCTGGTACAGGGACAAACTCCTCCATCAGAATCCTCATGGTGGAGCAGCAAGGTCATGTGGAAAATGAAGCTCGCTAAAGCAATACGAATAAGAGAGGGATAAATTCTTTTTATCGCATTGCATACTTCTGAAGAAAGTCACTGAACGAAATTATCATTATAAAAACATATGGGGAAGAAAAATAATGGAATATTATATGAAGCACAAGAAATGGAGGAAGGGGTTATTAAGAAGGTTACTAAGAAGTAGTCAAAGAACGTAACGGAGCGGAAAAAACAACTTATCGTTGAATTACTAAACCCAAAGTATGAACAAGTATCGCCTTTGAATTACTGAGCCGCTGACTACGAAGAAAGGTGTCCGTCTAAAACAATTATCGCGCTCGTCCATTCAGCATCAGAGGTTACACAGATATTTTTAATTCTCTAGATAGGTTGAATATCTATGTCACAAGGAATTCTAGAAAGGTTATTGCTCAAATCAAAATAATGCCTCCCAAATATATTTCAGCACTATTACCACTTGGGTTGCAAGGTGTACCAACAGATAGATTTGGCACGAGTCCTCCGGAACCTCCGTGCAACAGCAGGGTGAGAAATTCCGTAACACAACAGGAAATTCTCCGCCTTTCGCTGCATAATATTCTGATCCCTTATTTTCTAATTACCCTCCGATCTAAAATGAATGTAAGAGCACACACTTGCCGTCCCTTCAAAAATGTAACATCAAGGATCCATTCCATACACCGTAGGTCTTAGTATGAGGTAAATTTCCTTTTAATTTACCTAATACCATGAACTACCATTTTGGTGCAATTTTCAATTATTAGGTATGAGAGTGTTAACAGTTTTGGATAAAGTTTCAAAACAGAAAAAATTGGTATATTTGACGTCCTGATGTTGCTCAACCATGACAAGTCAATAATAAAATAAATACATGTCATTTTGAATGCAATCCTCTCTACCCCAAGACGGTTAGCGTGATAAAATTTTCTGTTTTTCAGATCAATTTTTTGTCACAAGAGGCATGTTAAATAACACATTCAGTATCTTGGAAAGAGATACATTAAGTGTTGAAATTAGATTTTCCATTGGTACATTCAGCCAGAAATTGTAAAATCGAGTGAGAAGGTAATACAAAGAGTATGAAGAGTTTGCAATAAAAATGGTATGAAGAAAATAAACATGATCAGGATACGTAATTGATATTTTACATAACTACGTAAAAGAGCACTAGCTGTACAAATTTCTTCAATCCTTCATTTTACGCAGCGCATGGAGGTGATACTTCACTTAACTCTACTGCTATCATCTTATTAGAAGACTTTAATATATTTTCCTCTTATGGCATGAATATATAAAGCTTGAAAACTTCTTGCATTTTTCTATACTCTGATGATGGGCCTTCAAAGAATTAATAATCGCTGATTTCAAATATAAAATGCTATGATGTATGAGACAAAATAAATGAAATATTTTGTAATGAGATTAATATTTAGGTGAACTTATTTACTGTCACAAATAAAACGATATGGCAACACTCACATTTGTGTCTAGAGCAGAAAAATAATATATTAACCAAACGAAAAGAAAATGCAGCATCCTTGGAAGTTTCACTGCCTATACTGAATGTTATTCCTCATTCCATTAAAATATTATACAAGGAATATTTAAAACATATATATATAGTTTTCTAGAAAAATGGAGAAATTATAATTACCTACAAGACGCAGTTATAAAGTGTGGTTCGCCACAAATCAAACTGTACGGCGGCAGATAGTCAATATCTAATAAGTATAAAAAAACATATCAGCTACCTGGGTTGCGTTTCTCAAAGCTGAAGCTCAATTTACCAGTATATGTAATACGCTCATAAGGAAACCTCTAATGCCACAAATAGTTTTTCAGAAGTTATCATATCCATATTTCTCAAAACCTGCGATTGCGAGTGCAATATATTATATTAGCAGTTGTTTTCAAACGACTAGTAAACTGACTGGTAGCTTTTGAGTAATCCATTACAAGGAAGAAAATTAAGTGACTCTTGGTGGCAGTACAGAGAACTAATGAAAATAAAATGGATAAATTATTAATATCAAATGTACATCTTTTCGTAAGCGTGGAAGAGTGAAACGTTTGAAGGACACTCGTAAAATGATAGAAAAACTAATCCTTATCCTATTTCCTTATACGCCATAATAGTGAAAACGTCTTACTATAACAGAGGAAGGCACACGGCGAAATAAAAAAGAGCTAAGTAAGATATCAATGAAAAACTGCAAAACGGAAATAAGAGGTCGGTAAAGAACAAGGTGGTTTACAGAACTCTTGCAAACCATGTTATAATCAATTCCCACTAACGTGATAATGAACATGTAATAAAGGGATCAGTTATTTAGTATTTGGAAGCTGAAGATAATCTCCCGAAAACAAAAAAATTGTAAAAAATGAGTTAAAATGGAAAGCACGTTTGCTAAAAAGATATCTAAAGAACTGATAACATAATATTGAATATTCTCCTGGTGGAACATATCATTCAAATTGCAATTAATCTGTTAAGTGTGAAACATTTTTATCCATTCTCACGCAGTTTCTGATTTCAGAAAATATTTCTCAGCCCCAAGGAAGAAACTCGGATAACAGCCAAAGAATTATTTTCAAAGACCAATTGAAGCCACAAATTATGTGTACAAGAGCATAGGTTAAATTAAATTAAAGTATTCCTATTAATCAAATTTACGATGCATAAAAAAACAAAAGTATCAAAAGTTATCTCATTTTGGAAGGTACAATAATTAATGACATTGCACTCGTCTTCACCATTTTTAAGACTGAAATGATTTAAAAGTCTAAGAGAGATAAGAAAAGAAGAAATCTTCAATAGGTCATCACGCAGATAGGCACCGACAAATTAGACAAAACAATTTGACACATAGAATCGATGAGGAGGGCAATAAAAATAAGTAAATTCCTAAAATAGTAGGAATATATTCCTAAAATATAGAGACCAAAGAATGACCAATCAGCAAGAATCACCAAGAAACTGAGGAAATAGAGTAATAATGGTGTACAAATAATCAATAAATGGGAGTGTATACGGTACCGATACTACTTATTACCTTAAAAACACACACCTACCAACCACATAACCATTACCCATTATGGAAACGACATACGGTTGTATAAAAGATAAATGTTATCATGTAGGTATATTGTCTTACAGAATTATTTATAATGGAAAACAAGACTAAATATGTTCGAACAACCTCCACCATTACAAACTAGAGAGAATTAAAATAAACTATCAAATTGAAAATAACATTAAAACTTTGGCAAGTCAAAATTAGTCACAAACCTAATTCCTTATGTTCGAATGGTATTTCTACTATCGAATCAACATACCAATAAATTTCAAAAGCGAGATAACAAAGTAGATGTGTGCCTTTGATCCACCTACGAAAGCAGAAATGGCAGCAAAAAAATATTACGATAATCTAAAATATTTTAAGATAATTTCAATCGAAGAGACCAAAACATTCCCAGGCGTAAAGTTTAATATTAACAAGAGTTTAACGGATCGGAATTGAAGACCTGTAAAAACAAGCCAGACCTACCTATGTTCTAGTGCTTCTCAAATAAAAAACGTGTCTTGTCACCTCTAAATAGTTTCCAAATAACTTTAAAATAAATGTCAAGCGCCTTTCGGTAAATTCTTGCTTTGAACGCAATGTTCTCTGTCTATGGTCCATTTATTTTGTGTATCGCAGCGACATTAAAGCAATGGCCTTATGTAATAAACTTCTTGGAATGCAATATTTAAATATCAGTTTTGTTTGATCGAATGTGGATTTTAATACTGACTGGATTTTAATACTAACACACACTGACTTTCCATTATCAGTAATAAGTGGCAGGAAACATGTTTAGGAAACAACTGTTCATCCTAATATTTGACATGTAGGTATATGACAGAGTAAATGCCGAGGGATTTTGAGAAGAAATTAATCGTCCCGTAACCAAAAAGGAAGAGTAAAAAAAGTGGAAACTTGAGAAATATTAGTTTCACGACCCTTGCGTCGTAAACTATGGCAAGGATTATAAATCGAATAATTTGGGAAGGAAAGCGGAGGAGTTAAGTAAAGGCCAATTCAGATTTCGAAGAAGTAGAGGCAGAGGAAAAGTCATTCTTGCTCCCAGTATCACCCCAGAGAAGAGGAAACAGAAAGGCCAACCGTCCATTGCATTTGTTAATCTGCAAGAGGCTTTTGGGAGCGTGAACTGGAATATGAACTTAATACCCTAAAAGACATTGGAAAGAACTATAACAACAGGAGAGTGACACATGATTTACATAAATATTAAGTGGCAATGAATGATTTGTCGAATCAAGAGAAGAAGCCAATACAAAGAAAGGCGAACGATAATTGTTGCTCATTAATACCCTTCAGATTTCATGTGTCCGTCGAATAATATGGCCCTTTTTTTAAATAGAAATATAAATGAGATTTTAGAAAAGAGGGTGAATAGACAAGCCTATGGAGAGAGAGGAGGAGGAGGAGAACGCAAGGAGAGAAGGAAAACTAATTCGACACAACCTGATACCCAATAGTTTAGCTCATAATTTGGTACAGAGCCTGAAAACTAGGCCTATGGATGAAAAAAAAAGTGAGTAGGAAAACTAATTTGACTGATCCTGCGCACAAAAGGTTAATGAAGTTATATAATTGAAGGACACATGGAGAGGAAACATTAAATGAGAAGGCCAGCAACAATGAACTGCGAAAATCAGGGTGATGAAAGGTGTCAATGCAAGCAGCTGAGAAGGAATAAAATGATTAACTAGTAAGATACTTTGGAAAGCTGTTACAAACCTATCCTTGGATTGATAAAATCCACACACACTATTAACTCGAAAATCTAATTTTATTCCATTGCTACCGATGATATTCAAAGGTCATAGTCAAAATATTAACTTTCTGCTGCTATTTTATTTATTTTATCATGGAGGACGGCTAAAAATCATGACAACGAGAATACTTACCATAGTATAAAAATACACAAAGCATGAATTAAACCATATGAATGTGGTAGAGGCGAAAGAGGTATGTAAAGGTAAGACTGTAGAAAAGAAATTAAGAAGAGAGTGGCTTTCGTTTCGTCACTTAATCCCAGAATTTTCTTACACCCGTGTTTGGCGAAGGAAAGGGCGTGAAGGGTATGCATGTACATAAGTAGCGTCTAAGTCATATGCTTTTCAAATTCCTCCATATCACTTAGCTAAAAGGTGAAATCTTAAGCTGCATTAAGAGTACTAATATAAGTGCATATTTACAAAAAAAATGCAAACAAACGTTTTTCTCGTAAATTTGGAAGGTAAATTTGATACAGAATCTGAAAAATAAGACGCAAATTTTGAATCACTCAGCAGTAGAGCAAATTTGGCAGTCTCACGATTTCATGACCAAAATGTTTGGCATCCCATAATCTTCATTTGGAAATTATCTTAAAAATATTCGCCAGATAGATTCAATACTTAAGCACGTAATTATCGTCTAAGATTGGACGATTTCTTATGTCCCATTCCTGAAAAATTTCTCAGATGTACTACCGATTTGCATACCATCAACAATTAAACAAAAAGCAAATTAAACTCATTTGTAAATGAGAAATAATATCAACTTCGATACAGCACCATCATGGAAGTGTGACGTTTGTCCATTTATTAAATTTGACAAAACTCAATCGGCATAAATGCATCCAATTCATTAAATCGCCCTTTCTTATATCACATGCCTGACTCTTTTCATGTTCACCCAGTAGCCTTAGAGGGAGCTGATCTTCGGGTTCATTAACATGCATTCGACTTGTTAATTGCGGGTCACCGTAAAATTCGACTAACAAGACGTTTCGTATTTGTCAGACGTTCCGTCTTACTTAGATAACTTGCCACGCATGTTCGAAAAAAAATCCTGCTCTTCTATTTTTCATTATCTCCTAGTACTTTCAATGTAAACTTGAAATTGAAAATGCAATCCTTATTTATAACAGCAGAACATTACCCTTGACAACGAAACTAAACTTTCAATTCCTAAAATTCGTTGCCTATTTGTATATATAATCCAAAAATTGAGACACCCACCTTTTTGTCATCACAATTTTACTGTTAATAGAAGACATTGCATATCCTCCTGTGGTTATTAGTCTATGTCATCAAAATTTACGCTTAACATTACTGAGCATGCAAACGATAGGCATTTCTATTGAGTTTCCTGAGATGGCACTTTCGCATTATCCGACAGGATAAATGACGGTCTGCTACGGGAAACAATCGAGTCAAACGCGCTGTGGGTTCAAATTCAAAATTTTATAGACACCCTGCTTCTTATTTTGGGTAAAACTTGGACGAAAATAGTATATGCAGGGTTGAGGTGCTCACTGCAAATCTCTACTAGCTTAGTCTTATGAATGAAAATTTTCATTAAACTCAGAAGAAGCTGTAAAGATTACAAGTGAAATAAACTACAGAGCTCTCATCTATAATTTTCCCAATATACCTCCACACATTTTATCATCTATAAATTCTCGCGATTTTGACTGGCGTTCACCTTAAAAAGAAGAATACCGTTATCGAAGACTCAAAAATACTTCCAACCTTATGAACCTGGATTTTTGGTCATTACATTTTACTTATAACCAAATAGTTGATGCTAAAACCACGATATAACGGCTTGTTTAAATAGTAGTGATTTTCCAGGACAGTTACTTTCTAGTTATCTCCTTTTACAGGTTTTAATTAGTGTGGATTATATGAAGTAGTTTGCATACATACCAGGTTAAAACATTTGCAATGTCAGTCATCGTTGCATATTCCATTAAATAGTGAGAAGTATTAACATTACATCTATACAAGTAAATAATTGTGGAGCCGAATATGTAACATTTAGAATCCATCCTTTCCCATAAAACTATAACTTTCCGTTTGTCTCTCCTGCCGATACATTCACTCATGTTTATGTCTTGCCGATCATTTCAAACGCAAAAGTTAAAAAAATGAAATTGCAGAGTGCAGGCATTCCATATGTTATATACTTCAGGGAGCCTAGACGGGGGTCGATCCCCGGGTGCTCCTGCCTCGATCGCCGGCATCGAGTCCAAGCGAGCCAGGGTGCGATGATTTCACCCCACGCTTTACAACTTCCTCGAGTTTCAAACATTCGTTCCAATTATTTCCTTCGCCAAATTCTTTCAATGACAACAGTCTACATAAAATGTAACAGGAGGCCACTTTAATAATCATTAACCACTGCAAACGATAATTTGTTGGAATAATGCAAATCGCTGACAACGTAGTAAGATTTTAAGGATAAATCATAATTTTTTAACGAGAAAATTATTGCATTAGGTTTTAAATAGGTACCTCTTGAGGTAATCTTTTACTGGTATGACTTAGTCACAATAATACAACGAAGTGTGAAAAAAATAATGTTGTTTATGACAATTTCCTCACAAATTCCAATGAGAATTGTGAGTAGTGCCAATCAGGTGAAAATTACATTCTGTAAAATTAAGACATACTACTTTAATGGTGTCAAGTGTGATTTCTTTTCCACATAATAGATAACTCCTCTTATTAGATAGATATATAATAATATAGGCACATTATTAATGCTATAAAATTATCTAATTTCCAACAACAGCCTTTCGTGTAAATTCATTTTATTAGATGAGGTAGGCTGGCGTTTTACACTGCTTTGCCCATATGATGTTGGATGGATGTTGCCCATAGTTAAGAAACTAACAGGAAAACCATCCGACTTCTTACGTTTCGAATGCCCTCACCCGATTCTAAGGGGTTAACGGATGCCGGTACTGCCCTCTGTTAGCGATCGCCCAGTCGGGAGAGCACCCTTACAGGACCCTGCCGTCTCCGAGCGCAGAGAACCCTAGCGGCCAGGATGAAAAATTCCAACGAAGCATTCGGAATGAAAAAAATTCGCATTTTAAAAGTATCTATGGCCATCGCCCACAGATGTCGGCACGGGCTGGGATGACGTTTTAAAAGCGCGCGGCGCGCCACTTTTTAACGGCACCCGGAACTTTCTGGAAAAAGCAAAATCGGGTGCATGCGTACTGCGTTGCCGAAAAAGGCTTGGCTTTCGCGAGGGGTTTAAGAACCGCCCATTTTTACAGCGCGTGGAAGGGATGGGCGGTGTGGAAGGGAGGGGGTAAAAATGGGCGCGAAAGGGACTTTTCGAACGACGTGGGAGGGGAAAGGGTTGGGGGGATAGGAATACGGGACGCATATATTCAAATTCGCCGTTATGCGGGATCGCAAACATCCCCCGCACGTACCCTGGGTGCACGCCCGAGTGCCTCGACGTCGCAATGGTGACCCGTATGACGATAATTGCGTTTTTTGATTGACGCTGCCTCTCCCAAGGTCTTTTTTTCCTCTCTCCCTCTGCTTCCCGTTTTTTCCTCGTCGCTTCCGACGTCCGCTCCTTTCGTTCAAAGGACTCTACCCTGCAATTAGCAGCTCACAGTCGTCACGGTCCAGTGCGGAAATTTTCTCCTAGAAAATATATATATGACCGTGTCTCGAAATATCGCGCAACATAAGTGGGCGACTCGAATATCTCTCACGCCAACAAAGAGCAGAAGTCATAGCCGGTACTAGGCGCCTATTTGAAGAGCTGGAGATTGAGGCACATCAAGTCCTGTCTCGAGAGTCATAAGGATAAATTATTTGCCTAATGCCGAAATCAATGTTTACATTGTGCTAACAGTTATTACCCGTTACTGGAATCAACCTCTAACGATAGATGAAAAACGTTCAAAACATTTATTTTCGTAATCCTAGCTAACTGGCCATTATTCCACAACTAATGTTTTAAACCAAGTCCAACTAATGACAATCTTCACTGGAGAAGTTACAGCAAGGTGACATTTTCTATCGGAATTTTAGTAACAAATGTTTTTCTGTTGTGTTCTGCGTCACCTACACAGTATTTTGGTACCTAATTAGAAAATTTTATACAATCAAAAATTCGCCATTAAAAACCTAATTTAAGATTTGATTCAAAGTATAATATATAGTTTTAATTCATTTGAGGAAATTATGATGGTCGGAACTCAGTATCACACCATTTACTCATTTTAATGTCTCAAGACGAAGATATTTTTAAATAATGATTAATATACCATAATGAAATATTTTTCGATTAGGTACTACAAGAAAGTAATATGTAAGTAAAGTCACTAATTTTAGAGAAGCAGTATTACACTTATAACTAGAAACTTAAAACCCAAAATTTGTTTAAGTAACATAGCATATGGCTATAGTTTTTTGTCATGAAACCGATTAAATTGTGAGACGAAAGCCAAATATTCCCTTACCAGGTATATGGATAATGGTCAGGCTTCAAAATTCATAGAGTGTAACAATAAAAGAGTACTTTTTGTTTCCCTCTCTTCCCAAGGTATTATCCTATAGAGATTGTTTTCATTCTGTAAATCGTTTCATTATCTTCGTTTTGGATGCATTGCGTCTTCACTCTTATTAGGGAAGCAGTTTAGACACAAGCCAAAAATCAAAACCAATTTTCATTATTAATAATGCCGTTTAGTTATTCAATGAAACGCACTTATTTGCGATTTGAATCAATTTTAACGGATACTGAAATATTTAAACGCACCTACCACATGAGATCTGGCGTCTTGTGTGCGCTACCTATTTCTCCATCTCAGTACCTAGCACTCTAAGTAGTTTATCACGCTATATCTAGACGCTATAGTATTTATCTAACTCCGCATTTTACTCATAATACTAATAAATATTTACTATTATTTATTAATAATATTCCTAATATTTGGTAACATTAGGCCTTGAAATAGAGAGCGCCTGGCAGCATTGCAAACGATATCGGAGTGATAAATAGAGGAAATGAAGAAGGTTGTCTAGCTAGGGGATATTTTTGGCCCTAAAAAATATTAATTTCAATTTTAATGGAAACATTTCATTTACACTGGAACCGAGATTAAAATCAAATTCTTCTCCTATACACAGCTTAAAATATAACAAACTTGCCTGCCTATACCTGTCCACTGTTATTCTTGTTTGAATGTAATTTTTCAAGAAATCAATTGACATAAAATTATATATTTTACTTAAGATACAGACACACGTGGTAATAAGTAATACACAGTGCTGTGAGGAATTAATATAAATTATTCTTTTTGTCGTGATGACTCTCAACACGAAGTTAATCTTTCAGTACTCACAAATAACCCTGTTATCCCCGATTGAAAGACTACAAAGTGCGCATACTTTAATTTTAGAAACATTCTTAACACTCTCAGTGCAATCGCGTTGGCTAATTCACTAGATTAAGAGAAGTTTCCCGGCCAAGTTAGATTTCCGATAGACCCAGGAACATGACTACACATCAGGTCACGCCTAACACGCCACTAAACCATAACACTCAACGTCACCTACATTAAAACCACATATCTTATACCTACCTCCCTTCACCACGACCAACATGGATAATCTTTTATATCCTCTGCCTAGCTTACACAAGATTCTTCCCTCCTTCACAGTCTTCGACTCCCCAATACCACTCAATATTTCCCCTATACACGGTTACTGCCTTCTTTGAAATTCTACCACTCTCCAACGGTGCCTAGTTCTTCTTCGATTTCTTTCCGTCCATTTCATTTTTTCCGCTCTTTCCTTCTTTACACCCACATCTCAAGAGGCTCCAATCTACGTTTATATATCTTCTTACCTCGGCAGCCTCAAACCTGTGCAAAAGCCCCCAAGCCAGAGGGTTCGCGAATTTAAACACCTTCTCATCAACTGCCTCCAAAATTTTCTTTAGTTTACACAATTCTTTAATGCCCTTATTACGTACGTTCACCTTCTTACCCTTCTCTCCTAAAACGTTTACATATTAGGCAGGTGAACTGTTCCACCTGATCTCGTTTATACTCTCCAGTTATAATTCTTTACTTAGCCTTCCAGTCAACCAAAATAATGGAATGGCTGCTTATCACCGTCTTTCCGAAGTACTTCGAAAAACTACTTTGAGGAGTGAGTGACAAATGGCATAAAAGGGAGTTGAAGTGATATCGCCCAGTTAATATCCTGTGGAGGACACTCACTAGAATGAAAGAGAAAATATGTGGACATATCAGACATCGAGTTTATCCAAGACAGTAATTGAAGCAACTATAGAGTGGAAGAAGTAGGAACAGGGAAAGACGATTGATGAATTACGAAGAGTACGTACGTAAGATGCTCGTTTAAGGAACTATGAAATAATGATATGATTAGCAGATAGCAGGATAGAGATGAATAAAAAAATCCTAGCATTCGTAGCCCGTTATTAGTCTCTCAGCAAAAATTACGAATATGCCACCGACACGTTCCAGCTTCAGAAACACCATAAGACCCAACGTCAGTTACTGCCTACATAACCTTACAAGGCGAGAAAGTAATTTATAATAGTTAACCGTCAGCATATTATCCCCCATAATTCACCATTAAGACATTACATTTCAGGAAAGTCTACATGGTGGAATAAGCAATTTATATTATTGTGGTCTTAATAGCAATAAGCTAATTACTAGCCTTACAAGGACTGTAAAAAGGGTATCGGAACAAGGGTGAGAAATTATAAGCAGTGAAGTTCAGTGTGACTCTAGTGTACCATATTCTCTGAGTACCTAGTTTTGTAAGCAGGTAATAAATAACCTATCTGAGGTAATACAAGTCCGACCCTGAAAGAAAGGTCACAGAATATGATACACACTGGCCCAATTATGAACAAATTAACCGAAAAGTGACCTTCAATCAAAAATTTAATCACGACTTTTACCACGAATATATGTGGGCTTCCATTCCGCGTTCAATTTACATAAAAGTACATTTAATGTACATATCCTTCTCTTTACCTCTTTTATGACTCTGTAATCATCTTTCAATGATAATTGATATCATTACACTAACATTTTACTTCTTAATTTTTCCTATAATGAGGGAAAAGCCCTCGTCTGGTTAATTTTAATTTTATTCCGAGACCGAGAACTTCATTTTCTTCGGTGTAAGGGATCATAATTCTAATTTTGAAAGTGGAAGACAATATTAAGGTTCATTACTGAAAAAATGGAGAAAAAAAAGATTTCTTTCCAAAAAGTGTTTGCTAGGAATAGCAGAGGGAAGGTACACTTTTAGAAGGAAATATAGAGCATACCTAATCAAGATTCGCATTTCTCCCTCCGTTTTGCTTATTGAGAAGACTTACATCGGTGTAGAATGGAGAAAAGTAAAGGACTGTATGACAAAATACAGTAATAGGAAAGATAAAGGTTTAGTACAAAAATACACATTCAAATGAACAACAGCAAGGACTCTGGGCTGTAAAGACTCACCTGCGTCTCTTAACGAATAGAAACAAAACGTATAGGATGCATGGATTACGCTAGAGTTGGGAGTAGAATTAGTTTAGAATGATAAAGAATTCAATAATTGGTAAACGAGTCAAAGAGTTATGAAAAGATTTGTGGCTTGATGAAGAATATTCAACTTCAGATATTCTACAGTAGTCGAGAGGTTAATTCATAAGGAGGACGGCAAAAACTGGAATGGATGAAATGGATGGATGAAACATTTACCTATGTATCTGAGGAGCAAGAAAAAATAAGAAAATCATAAAAGGAAGAAAAAATGCGTAGCAAAGAAGTTAAGTCAACGACAAAAAGAGGCTGAGTGTTAATGTGACAAAGATTTGTCAATACAGATTGACTAATCTATAATGTAGCTGAAAGAAGAAAGAAATTTGGGAGAAAAAAACAGGAATGATATGAATTGTTAAGTAAGCGATAAGTTGATATGCGAAATTAAAGAAAAAATAATGGAGGATATAATCAAAAGCTTAGGGATGCTGAAGGGTTTTATAGGAGGAACAAGGATTTGCGACAGAGGAAGAGGGGGGGAATAAATTATATTTAAGACAGAGGACTCGAAGTTGGCAATAAATTACTACCTTTGAATGTTAAATTGTGTTACATTTAAAGCAAATATGTGTTTATACCGCACGAACTAATATTTTTACGTGAATCGGAGAATGCTGAAAGTTAAGGTTCTCAAGGCTAAGTGCCGCCAAGAAACTCCTCATCAGCACAATAGTAAGAAAATTCAGTAAATTCCAAGTTTTTCTTTCTCCATAGTCCTTTTACTATTACAGTCAAGTCCTTATATTGCAAATAATAATTCTTAATTAATTGATGGACCGCGAAAATCCGGGTTTGCTATTATGTAAAGAACGAAATTGTAGAGTAGAAAAAATATATTCCTAAACTTGCACTAAAAAAGAAAGACTACAACGAAGGCGTGTATTTTGATTTGCCGGAGATGAGAAATGTTTTCAGAAAACGAATACATAATTTGATTAAGAATAAAATAATGAGATAAACGACAACATTAAAATTATAACTCATATGCTTCACGAAGTTATAGCGGATAGTTTGGTGCGAGCTAACTACGCAAACTGAGACTCCTAGTAAAAGAATGTTGTTATTTCAAATAAATAATAACTACATGAGCTCGCAGCGTGATAGAACTTCAACTGTCCAATACCCAACTGTACAATATACCCATTACTACACCTACCGGAAGGAGTATATAGGAATATATTAGGAGAAGTAGATTTTTCTAAACAAAATTTGTTATCACAACGACGTCTAAATGAATACACTTCACACATTTCATGTGAATGAGATTTTGAGAGGAAAAATAAGGAAGCGATGTTACATAAAAATTACGCTAACCAAAAACATTTTGCTGCACGTTCCTCCAATCTCTCGTGGGTATCACTACAGAATAGGCGGGGAAGCATTGGGTAAACAGGATACATCACGTGATACTTAATGTAATCAGGGGGTAAAAACGAGGTGGTAACCTTACTTGGATCAGATTTAGAATGCAGGTAATCGATGAATAAGGAGATGGTGTTGAATAAGGATTTAGATAAATTTCAAATGAAATACCGTAATACACATAGACCATACGATAAATAGATTCTCATAAAACTTTCTACGGATAAGGTTTTATTGAACAGATTAATCATAGCCAATCTAAATTATTTACTTGTGAAACATTAGGGAACTAAATGTGATTTAAAAAATTCATTGTTAAGGTGACACAGTAAAAGATAACTTTTATTCCATTAAAAATAAAATTTTGCATTCTAATTGAAGATAGAGACAAAATGCGTCGAAAATTTTGGCAATAATAATTCACCGAGGAACTTAAAGGAAGCCGCAGAGTGTTTAAGCAAGGGTTAATTTGGATTTAGAATAAGTAGAAGAACAAGGGAACATTTCAGACTCATTGTAGAAAGGAAATATACTAAGACCAACTGAATTTTATTGCATTCGTGGGCCTAGAGAAAGCTTTAGACAACGTGGAAGGGAACATAAATTCACTCATAGGAAAATAACTTTTAATGTACCTACTACATTGATATTGAGATTGATGCCCGCACCTAAGCAGTAAGAGCGCTGCTGTAATTAGAAGTGATAAAAACAGAAAAGAATATAAAATACAGGAAGGAGTGAGGTAGAGTTACTTATTGTCACCCTTGTCTACATAGATGGAAAATATGAAATGTGAAGTACGGCTACAAGTAGAAATGATGAGAAATCTGCAATTTTCCGAAAAATACTTCCATATGTTTAGAGGAAAAAATACCTACCTGAAAAGGATACTAGCTTGTAGGAAAAAGTACTTCCATATGATCAATAAAAACACTAAAATTATAGCATGCTGTTGATATAGAGAGAATATTATTCAAATAGTATACGGGAAGGGCACATTGGAGCAAATAAAAGAATTTTGATATTTAGGTAACAAGAGTAGGTACAAGCGATTGAAGATACACCTATTCGTATTCTAGGAAGATGTGATGTGCTAGAAGGCTATCTATCAGAAGAAACAGCTAAAAACATAAAATTTTACTACTCTAGAAATAAGGAAGCGGTTTATGTAAACTTAAACTTCATTTTCTGCTTGCTCCCGTCTATGAGTCATGGGATTTAGGAGAATCAGAGAAAATAAGATAAGAAGTGTTTAAAATGTGGTTGCACGGAAGAACGATTAAAATAAAATGGAGTAACAAAAAAAGAGGCGCTTCGAAGATTTGGAGAAAGGGAAGCTTAGCTTACAGAATACCCATGAGGAAGAAGGAAATTTAGTGGACACATCTTGAGGCACGATCGGCTAATGAAGACGACTGGAGGAAATATTGAGGGGAGAAATTATAGGTAGAGGCAGGCCAAAGCAGAATTACGAGAAGCAGATGATGGAAGATGTCCCCGCAAGGAGCCATGATGGAATTGGCTTGGAGTGCTGCCGAAAATCGATTCTGGGAACCTATCAGATCGGATTAATATCAATCATCATACCTACTTATTGAACTTAACCTTTGAAAGGATAGATTTCTTTGGCGTTATTTTTTTGTGGAGAAAAACAACAATTTGCAGCTCAGCGCTAAAATTAAACTCATACCTATTCCAAAACATTCTATTCCTAAAATTCTAGTCTAAAACAAATTTCGTGCAGAATATTCCGCAACATATAAAACGCAATTTTGATGATTCGATGGCAATCGTCGAAATGATGATGACTACATTTGTTTTGCTTCGGGCTTCATATGCTGATACTTACACGACAAAGAGACTGCTACTCGCACAGATATCTGACACGTTTACGGATTTTAAAATATCTATAGGAAAAACTCACTCAATTAAAGCAATTACTTATTGGACAGAAACTCTAAAAAACGAGCATTACTCCTACTCGCACAAATATCTGATACAAGTATACAAATTTTTAATATCTATAGGGAAAACTCGTTCAATTAATGCAAATACTTAATGCACAGTTCGTCTGGGTTTACAAATAAATGTAATGTAGGAACGGAAACAGAGAAGAGTTATGCTAAATAAGTGAGGAAGAGTTGCTAGCTATTAATAATCCAAAAACTGACTTAATAATGTTACCAGATTTTTTCTCTCTTAGCATTTTTATTTGCTCAAGAAAGAATCTCTTATATCCTTCCGCAAAAATAAGGATTTAACATTTAGAACACCACAACTGCACAATATGTAAGCATGGCATTAAAAATTGCATTTTTTTAAGTGTAAATAACCATTACTAAATATTTCTAAAATTCTTTGAAATATACCTACTCCACTTAACGTAGTAGTTAAGACACAGAAATGTTGAACATTCAGAAAAGTAAATTAGAGAGTTAACTTTTATGATACTCGATACGGGAATTAGTTAATCATAATTTTCTTATTTTGAATAGAAAGTAATAGTGGAAATTGAATTTTTTTGAATAGGAAGCGGTGAGAAAGAAATGCCAACAATTAATTTTCAAGGGTGGGCACGGTTTTTTCGTCGCTTTGTTCGTGATGTCTTTGAACAACCAATACTTGGATATACCAGTAAATCTCACGTAATATTTGACACAAAATCGAATGAATATTTCAATGTGAAAATGATGAAATAGTTCACATGAAGCTCCGAGTACACGCAATTTAATTCTAATAATTTCCACAGAATATTATAGGACGGAAAATGATTTTCCGAATAAATTTAATATTTTTATAACCATATACGATTCCGATCACAGTGATAAAGGGAAATACTGTATTTAAGTACAACATCAAGGTTTGCGAAGTGTTCTTTTTAATGCAGTTTGGGGCTATGTAAGGTATCGGCATCTTTACGATCTCGAACAGAAAAACAATAATTTATCAATAAAAGTATGGGATAAAACACCTAGTCAAAGATTAATTTAAAAGACACGACCATTCAGCAAGCAATGTTCACATAAAATGAGCATCAAATGTTCATGATCCGATGTAGGTTAAGGTGAGCCTTTTTCCGAACGAACCAGCAACACCCGGAAGGATGTTCGGCATACTGGTTCACACCGACCCGCATTCTAGCACACCCTAGCTGCGGAGCTAGTTTAAAAAAACTAGCCCCAACAGGTTGTCCTGCAAAACCGTTTGCGCATGATGACAATTACCTAGGTCTTTAAATAGGGAAACAGCATACGACTCCTTAAGACTTGTAGGCCCCGTATTTCCACTGCATTCTTAACGCTACGCTGGTAACTATCTTACTGGAACATTCCACCGGCAAGATACTGCTAACGAAATCTCCTCTCAGGCGTTTAAGATTGTAAAAAAATGAATGAATTCTTGAGCGACTGACTTTTCATCAATAACGATGACCAGTTCAACCAACCTTTTGCCAATCCCCAACCCCTTTGCAGAGAATCATTGATTTTCAAATATGAATACTTATTATCAATTTATCACGCATGCAGCAATGGATTAATCATGCATTAAACTGGCGATTTTTAAGATCCATAACTTTAAAAATGGACCATGAATAACACTTTTTGTATTACACGGTTGGTGTAATACAAAAAATAGTCAAAACCTAGAAAAATGCAGTGAAAATGAAATCGGCAGTCATGATGTGACTATTTTTTTTGACGAAGCCGGCGGCTAGCATTTAACCATTCCCCTAAAGCTTGGTTCAAATATACGGACAAATTTATCGCGTTTCCTTTTTCATTCGAGCACATTGCAGATGATAACGGCGCGCTCACTCCTTGATAGTCCACCCGCGGATTGGGGGAAGGCAGGGTGCGAGCCCGGTCGGAAGAGCGGCCGCGGGATGCCTCTCCCTCCGCGGGGTCGACCGCGTCGCACGCGGCCCGGCCACGGGGAACACGAAGCCGGGGAGGAGGAGGAGGAGGGAGCACGTTTAGGTGTATCGACTCCCCATCAGGGCAGTGCCGCGAATGTTTACGACGAGCTCTCGATGGAGC
>LYUA01000690.1:237746-253021 GCA_002093875.1 Calopteryx splendens
AAGGACAGCACCGCATTTCATAAGCATTTTGCCGATTCTCCGAGGATTCTCCCCCTGCCGAAGAGCATTAAGGATCAGATGAAAAAGACTTCCCGAGTACAGCGAGAAGCAAGAGCGCCTCAGTATAAGAGAAAAGAACCTACGAATCTGTTCCATTTTAAAACAAAAGAGGGGAGCTAATAGGGTTGGTCGGTGCGTATTATAGTAGAGGTGAGCATTTATTTCTGAGAGGACTCCCGTGTTTATTAAGTATTCTTTTTATTCGGGGAGCAGGAGGGGTGGCGAGAATGTGAACCCTGAGGGGCAGAGAGTAAGGAGTCCCACGAACGGGAGTTCCCCAGGGTGAGCTTCCCAATTCCACCGCCGTGATGTGTGTGGAGCTTCAATCTCTCCTACGTGACTCAGATGAAGAGATCTCCTACGGTTCGCTTCCGCATTTTTTACACTTTTTTTAAAGCCCCTCCCATATGCAGCTCTGGGTGCGATCCCCAACCCCTCCCACTCCAACTGATCCCCCTCGTTCTTCGGAATTATACGTTTTTTTTCCACTCCTGCGGAGTACGAGTTCCCGCCCAGGGGCAGTTTTTTATGTGGGCGGGATCCGAGCGAATTGCCACGAGTACGCAGCTTCCCTGGTTGCTAAAGCAGAGGTGTCCGTGAAATGATAGCCTAAATACTATGCTTCCTCCCTCCCCCCCCCACCCGAAGAAAAAATTCCCGCGGAGCTCCCAAGGTTGCCAACCTTGCTTAACCCTCCGCTAGGGGAAAACGCACGAAAATTGCCTTCATTCTGAATATAAATGAGAAGATGTACACGGGGAGGATGCTCATTATTCCAGTCTTTTTAATTACCTTACCCCCATGGAAACTAACATCCCGATTCGCACCGGCGAATAAAAACCGAGAATAAAATTTCTGACGAATGCATCCTCATAAGCGGCGCACTGATAGCATCAAAACGATATCTGATTTGCGAGGAAATGCCTTTGAAAATTATATTTCTTTGGGATTAATTGCGCGTCGCCGATGGCTGCAAAACTTCTGGCAAACAATGGCGCCGCCGCCAGTTTGTTACAACTTCATAGAAGCGGCTCTTAGGAGATAATTTATTAGTCACTTCAAGATAAAACTGTTCACAATATACTTAATCATCCTAAAACAAATATTTTGACATGCTAGCATTAAGCATTAAGGGAAGCGAGACAGCATTGAAATACACCTATTCCTATGGTTCAAATAGTTTTCCTAACACCCAAAATCTCTTAGGCTTCCACCTTGACGGGAGCACCGAGTCCAGAGGACTGTCACTGAGGTCGGATATGACCATTCAAGCCTTTCCTGACTGAGGCATTGAGAACGACTGCATTATAACATCAGTCATAGAAATGAAAATTTTTTCTGAAATTTCCAAGCCCCAAACACTATTTCATGAAACTATAGAGAATGTGTATTTTTCAAAATAAAAAATTGATTAATTTAACCCAGCACTGAAGCAAATACGACAAAAATTTCAATTTAAAAGAGATTATATACATACATGCGTATATATACATATCGCCGACCTGAAACTTTATGACTACAATTAATATTACTATTGATTATTTTGGACGTGCCATGAAATGTTGAGGCATTAATGATTTGTAGTATTTATCAATAAGAAATTACATTTGTCTTCCATTGCATAATTTTTCTGATGAAATAATATCCCATACTTATCTAATTGATTTTTCAAAAATATGTGAAATAATTATAGATAAGAGGGCAGTTGTTTAAAGAGTAAACATATTTTTTTATTCACATGACTTATTGTGCAAAAATTTAATTTTATGTTAAATATTTACATTAATTTGTGATGCATTTACGGTACAAGTTTCATTTATTTGACTTCGGTGTTGCGAAAGTGGCAGCTATTGCGAGTTGAAACATTCAGTTCGCCTTCGGCATCTATTCCCTTTCCACGAAGGTGTTTCTTTACATTGGGGAACTGGAAAAAGTCATAGGGGGTAAGACCTGGAGCATATGGATGATGAGAAACACAATTCACATTGGTTTTCGCGAGATATTCAGCAACAACATTTGCAATGTGCGACCTCACATTATAGTGGTGCAGCATCCAGGCTGTTGCTTTGAAATGTGGCTTTTAATAATTGATATGACCTTGGAGAATTTTTACTACTTCCCTAGAGTATGCACCATTTGCAACTCTCTACGCTAGTATGAAATGCCGATATACCACTACATAAATGGGTATCTAAAAAATGATATGCCCATAATTCCCCCTACAGAATACACCACTTTGGCTTTTTGGTGTTGGTGATGCCGGAGATTTCCCAACGGAGCATTATTGTTTGCTCTCAGGATGAACACGAGGTAGCCCAGTTTCCTCTGCAGTGATAATCTTCGAAAGAATCTCCTCATCTTCCTGTAGCATCAACTTCAACCTCGAACAAGCCTGCATAGGAACATCCTGTTGTTCGGGTATGAGGGGTCTCGCAACCCACCGTGCACGAACAAGTCTCAGGTACAATTTTTCTGTTAGCAACGTGTGAGTGGCACACTATGAAATTTTCCACATTTCATATGGTGCTCTTAACGTTATTTGATGGTCATATATATCGCAAAGACAGCAGCGGTTTTGTTATGTATTTATTTCCGTAAGAGCAGTGACTGGAGCTCCTTGTCCACCTTCCTTTGAATTTGATTGACTCCCCCAATTAATATTCTAAACCATCTTCTAGCTATGCTCTAGGGAAGAACAGGCTTTACATAGGTTATCTCCTGTAGCATTACATAGTCCTAAGCTGATTATTAGTGTTCAGACGAAAGCAAAATTTCAATACAGCGTTTTCCCTACGTCCCCGATCATTGCCATAGGGGAACTGAACATATTTCCATTTGCAACAGCAGCCGTTGGCGCAATACTGGAATCAAATCAATGAAATGTACACCACATATACTTTTACACTATAAGCAAACAAGATAGCAAAATTAAATTAGTGATAATGAATTATGCTAATAAGAAATTTATTGATCAGACCTTGCATTATTCATGTTGACGAAATTGCATTGCATTTAATGTAGATATGTTCATGTATGACATAACAAAACCGTTTAAATCGTAATATACAGGCATATAGATTTAAATATTGACTGATTACTTTAACTTGCCTCAAGCTTATATCCAAATAACCGACAACTTTCTACAAACAGTAGTACAGCAAAATGGAACGTGCGCTCACTGGCGCCGAATACGTACGATTCCAAGTGAGTCGACAAGTTATATACCATCGATTGTGAGGAAGGATGCCTTGCGGAGAGGCAGTTGCCAGAAAGCGGTAGTTGAGTGGGACCCTTTCTCCAAAGAGGTTGGCTCCCATCTCAACGGTCAGAAGAAACTATGAGTGGGGAAGAAACGGTTTACAATTGGAATAGCGATTCGTTTAAGTATCTATATCGTTCAATATATACAGACTAGATTTAACTTCGTCATATACATATCTTAAGGTTTTTTTTTAATTTTGAGTAACACACATAAGAAGGCCTGTCTGTATAAAAAGGATCCGATCTTAAATTTTCACGCGCACAGTCATGACGATAAGGCGGTTCCACTTTCCATGCTGATCCACAGAATTATGCCTTCACGAGCATGCCTGAATTTTCTCACCATCCCCGTGAGTGTCATTTGCTATTTGGTAGCCATTGTACGAGTTTCTCGAATACGTATTTGTCAGATTTCCAATTTGATCAAGATAAAAGAATGTGTACAGTGGAGATTCAGCATCAGGTTTTGTCAGAAGCTTGGTGATGTTAAATCCGAAATAATTCATGTGATTTGGTAGGTTCTTGGAGATGAAGCCACGGGGGAAATCCAAACAAAGAAGAGGTTCAACCGATTCCCAAATGGCCGCACATCTGCGGAGAATGACAATTTTTCTAGAGAGTTTGAAAACAGTTCATAGTGGTAATCGAGGAGGTGCTAAATTTGATAATGGAAGATCTTCCTTTGGCAGAATAGAAATCGCTGACAAAGTCACCGATCAATAAAGATGCCGCACATGCAATTTTATAGGAGAAATTGGACATCCTCAAATGGTTGCGAAATGTGTGCCCAAGCTGCTGACTCAAGAACAGAAACAACTCCGTCTTGACCTAACACAGTACATGTTGGAAAATACCTACATCGATTCACAGTTTTCAATGCTGTGATAACTGAAGATGAGTCATGGGTGCGTGACTAAGACCCGGAAAGCTCCCGATTTGAGAGTAAATAATAGATAATGCAGAACGTGGGGAAGGAGCTGAAGGCCATTCCTAAAGACGCCTTTCGGATGTGTTTCTAGTAGTGGATGGATCGGTGGGCTAAGTGTTTGGAGGAGAAAGGGGCCCTACTCTGAAGGAGATTAGGGTCCCAAACTCGTAAGCACGCAGCATATTTCTCCCCGACCAAAGGTTGGATTCCTAATAGATAGATTTACTTTCTCTTGTATACACACAATCACCGCCGATTTTCAAACTTTTGTCATGGCGTAACAACTATTTTTCGATTTTCCTCTCTCTCTCTCTAGACTGTAAAAGTCCCCGTAGTGTAACGATCAATGCAGATACCTATGATGAAGCATTGAGGAAGCTGCGAAGAGCCATCCAAAACAAGCGGCATGAATTATTGAGGTGTGTCCTCATGCGGCGAAGCAGATCAAAAAGCTGTAGGTTGACTAGCTCCCTGTGAATTGAAATGGTTTTTACGACTGAAAGCATTTTTGGCAGATCGACACTAAGCATATGAGCACTAGTACTACTAATCACAGGGCAAAACTTAATGTGACGAATTGATAGCAAAAACTGATGGGAGAGGAGAACTAACGAGAAGGAATCGAAAGATTGGTGATACGCTTGTTGAACATCATTTTTTAATGTTTGAACATCGGCGGGGATTATTTCCCCACATGATGGGTACCTACCTAAATATATGTGTTACAAAAAATAAAAAACATCACCTAAAGATGATTTTCGTAGTTTTTATTTGGAAACGGGTAGACATTTCTGGATGACCCTCGCATTGAGCACATATGAAGTTGAAAAGTGGTAGTTTGCAGAGACATTCACATAATATGATCAAAATAAGATATAATTTACCGGCATTCTATTCATTCACAAGAAAAAATAATAGGGACGTACTGTGATTATTTGCATTTCTTAATTGAGCATGTAATGCATAATGGGGTAGGAAAGCTTGTGTTTGACGCATGCAAAAGTTCTTTCGCAGATTTCGTTTTATTAACTTATTTAAGATGTAAATTCATTTACTTTTTAATGAATGCACATGCACTGATTCGGGGATGCAAAAGTTATTTCCACAAAAGCTGATGGTGCGGCTTGGCTTATGAACTCGACGTATTAAATCCCACGATTCCAGTGAATCCTATTTTAAGAGTCGATTTACAAGAATGCCGAATTTTATGAGACGATTCAATAGGTTGGAGTGTTAATCTGGACCACGGCCAGATTCAGTTGCAATGCAGTGAGGTAATGGAGTAGCTAAACATACTAATCCTTGGCCAGTTTACTTCTCCCATTACCTCTGAGAAGAGGTGAATTCCAACAACTATCGAGTAAAATTCGCAGTGCTTGTAAATGATTTGAAAAGTTGACATAGGAAAATTCATTAGCTTTTTCTCAATGTAAATTTACAACTTAGACACCTCATGAGAAAACGGCCAATAAAAAAAAATCAGCACGGCGGTTTCGTACATAAATACGAGAATTTGTTTCTCAAACTTTCATTTCTAACGTAGCTCTTATTTGAAACTTCCTCAAGTAAATTGCTTACTGTCGGAGTAGTTTAGGAAAGCATATTTAACACACTCTGAGTATCTTAATTCCAACAAAACAAAACGTTAAACTTTTATGAAAATAAAATTTCTTTAATCACGCACGATTAGGATTGATTGATTGATTTTATCTTCCTATTTAAATGATGTGTAGCAAAATTATTTCAACTTTACGAAATATATTCTTTAGTATATTTAGAAAATATTCTATGACATATCATGTTTTATCCCTTTTATTTATATTACGCTACAACGACTCATTTATCAATAAATTTCCACTTCGTTCGCACACACATGCGCCCCATTAGTCTTCCAATGGTTTATCTTTTTAGTATTCCCTTCCAAGTCTCAAGATTGTAGAGAAAGATTAAAATAGCACAGAATTATTATAATCTTCACGGATTTATATTATTGTCCAAGTCGGAATTAAACATTATAAATATGAATCAAATTATAAGTGGGAATTTCTTGTGAAACCAAATTAGGAATTTTTGGAAGGATTATTAGGAAGAATTATAAGAAGCAAACCTTGGAATTATTAAAAAAAAAACCTTTTTTTCCTTCTGTTGTTGTTTTACGGACATATTTGTATTGGGTGAATTACTAATTGTTAAAAAAATAATCATCATTCGATATCAAAGCATGGACGCTTATAACAGGATTATTATTTGAATTGTTACTAACTACTTACAACTTACTCAAAAAATTAAAAATGCCTCGAATTTTGAAAACTTAGTTGACATAAGATCCTTAACACTGATAAGGAAAGGAAATAAATTACCGCATCAGTACCTACAACTATTTAGGTGTGTCTGCCCCTAAGTCGAAAGACCACATTTAATCTGAAAATTTTGCTAAAACATCTTTAAAGATAACATGAATTTTCATGCCTTTCCCGTATTTACATATAACTCGGAAAGGGCGCGTTTAACACGGGCTCTTATGGACGATTATCTTTGGCAATAAAAAATCATTTATAATTAGTACCTATGAAGGAACACCCCATTTTTTTAAAACCGGTACTTAACAGGTTTATTTTCATTTTTATGGAGGAATGTACCTATGGGTGCATGCACTCCCACGCTACATCGAGAGACTGAAGCGCTTAATGCGACAACATTTTCGAATTCATCGTTGCAAAGGAGAAAATGGCGCCTTAATACGCTCGGAATTTTTTTAAATGCATTTCTCAGTTTAAATTCAAAGACTTTTGTTGATGATTGGGCTCCTAAGGTCCGTTATGTAGGTGCATTACCATAATTAAATAAGGCAAAAGGTAAAAGTTTTCTGACTACGTTCTAACTTGCTTTAATAAAACATCATTTGGTATTTGATTTTTAAAAGCAGGGAATTTTCTTTATTCTAAAACAAAGAGCTACCTTCTTCCTTTTGAGACTTATTTCCCTCCTTAGTCACGCGCTCGTTAAAAGAAAAACTAATCCTGAGTAATGAGGTGTAGTTTTTCTGACCTAAAAGTAAGTAGTCTTCAGAAACCGCTTCAGGCACATTAAAAGCACCAGCCGTAGTGCCGAAGATGCTGATGGCAAACAATTGAGCATTTAACCAGCTCTAAACTAGAAAATTATAACTTATGCCTATTTTAAAGCAAATCTAAGGTGATATTTCATGTCAACTTGTACCTAGGCATACATTGTTTCTTTAAAATATGCCAATAAAGCAATTACAAGATATTTAATATGAATTGATTATAATAAGTTCAAGTGATTTAATCAAAGCACCTTAAACTTATAACTTAAGCAGCATCATTCTTTCTCGAGTTTTTGATGCAAAATTAGCCTCCATTTTAATTACCAATATTAGAGGCAGTATATTTGTATAACTATTGGTTCATGACGTAAATAACTGAAATTGAAGGAAAATTCATATCAATGGTGATGATTATTTTAGGTGCAATATTTGCATGCGACGTGGAGAATGAATTCTACAGCGATTGAGGCTATAAATACGCATTGAGCTCAGGATATGAAATTGATGTATAAAAGTAAATTTTATTTCACTGCGACACCTAAACAGCTTCTAGTGAACTCTAGTGAAGGAGACGGCCGTACATTCGTCTGATGTCTCAGCGAGACGTAATCTTGTCGTGACGTCGGAGCACAGAGGATTCAGTAAACGAGTCCAATGCAAAATGCGTAGCCACGTAAATTAGAAGGAAATACTAGCGAGGCAAACGTAGTACCTACTTCCTCCTAGGACTTTTGGTCGTTTTGCATCCCTTGGCACAACTGAGAAACCGAAACACTCGCTATGCTGTGTTTTTTAATATCACCTTCGGTGTCAAATACTAGAGATACTTAATTCGTTATTTATAATAAATCCTAAGGGATGAAAATACTACTAATGTGTTTACCTTAGACTCAAAAAATTGGACACGGCATTTATATAATAATTATTCGGCCGATTCTTTCTTTTAAATAGGCATAAAACTTGTATTTACACATACGTAATCTTAAGTTAGCACTGATTATTTTGGCAATGAACGGTAACCATAACCAAACATCATTGGGATGTAATTGAGATTGCCATACATCGAATGCAATATTCATGAGGTCATATCACTCCTAAATTCGGTTAAATAGGTAGGTAACTGAAACATGAATCAACATTTTCGCTATTTATTTTTTAAGGTAGTTCTCAATTATTCACTAACATATTTTTATAATGAAATTAATCACTGAATAACGGAATAAATTTACTTCCCGTAGTGTGACTATTGCACCTTTTAATAATTGCAATGGACAAATGATACGATAAATTTACGATGTGGGACGATTCTATCTTTCTCCTTCGGCGAGACATCACTGGAATAGATATCGCAACAGGAAGAAACAACGGAGTCGCCAGCGGAGACTTTTTTTGCCTGAGGGCGCCTAAGAGCATACCTCTTCCTCAATTTAGAACTGTTCCCCTTATGAGTTTTTGCCGAGGAAGTCGCTCGTTCCCCTTTCGGAGCCGCTTTCAAACGACTACCACCCCTTCTCCGCACACCACCCCTGTCAACGAACAGGCCGACCTGGCAGGTCCAGGGAGAGGGCATCGTTCAGGCAGCCCCATCCTGCGGTGAATAGGTCAGACAAAAAAACCATAGTAACCATTCTTTTGTCTTCAGCAGTAGGGATAAAAATTACCAAGAGGTGTTTTTTTTAGCCCTTCCGGATCCACAGGATCCTTAGGTTTCCTGAGAAAGTGTGGGAGGGCGTATTTAGATGGAAAAAGCGATGGAACGGCGTATCTTGTGAGGACAGGGACGCTGGATGTCGGCTAAAGGGAAAGCGGAGGAAGAATGATGACCCAACCGAAACTGCAGGCGCAGCTTCTCTAGATGTGCTCCAGCCGGTAATGAATCATCATCTTGCTTCAATTTTTTCTCCAGGACGCCGAAAACGGTTTCATAATTTTCTATTCCTTTTAATATCCTCCACACGCTTCAAGAGCACATGAGTAATTTATTTGCGCACGTGAGCAGAAAACTACTTCCTTTCTGCTTCGCAGAAATGCACCATGCTTTCTTACTTTCTGATATAATTTTAGATTTCCGCACTGATTTACTAATAAACCGTTAGGGCAAGAAATGCCAGTTATTTAACTCATTTTCGTCGCAGTTTAAAGCTGTTCATTCTTCACCTCCTGTAAAATGTAGTCCACTCTCTAGGAATAGAGAAGGATAAACACTGTCTATAGTTCAACCTCCACTCCCGACACTCGAGGAACGTACTATGAAATTAATTGAATCTTACTTTAAAAAAGATGGAGGCACGAAAATGTTCCTTGAAGTATTAACTTCTCACCGAATCCGTGAAAAACAATGTACGCCACGAGATTTCGCAAAACCATTTCCGAGGGATCCTTTTTTCTGTAACTCGGGGACTAATCAAACAAAATGGTGATAGTTGTTGGAGAGTTGGGTCCCTTTGAGCCTTAATTCGGCCAGGTTTACGGGTCAGACATTCAATTAAGACCCGTATTTTCGGAGAAGAAGCAAAAAAAAAAACCTTCAGAGACCCTCCCTCAAGGAGCCTTTAAGCAAACCGCATGTGACTAGCGTTGATGACTCCAGGGAGCGGCCACCCGATACCACCGCAGGAGCCCTGTGCACTTAACACACACACAAACGCGCGCGAGTGAGAGCGAGCGGAAGTAGCGGTAAGACCCAGGAGAGGCCCGGAGACACAGCCAAAAAGTCTCTTAAAACACGCCTACTCGTTGGCCACATGTGCCAAGGCACAGATACCGGCGGAAGGTTGGGGAGGGAGGGGGGGACGCGGGGCTCGGCGGAAGGGGAAAAAATCGCCCCTTTTTTACGACCAAGTCCTTCAAGGAGCAGGGGTTTTTGCATAGACACGCAGGGGTGCCCTAACCTACCTTCCTACCTACCGAACAACCGACAAGCCTCTTGCGGAACGCGGACCAAGCCACCGCTAGCCGGCGCAAATATACATCGAACCCGTGTCAATATTTGGAGCTGGGTAATTTTCGGTAAAAGCGACAAAGTGGGAGTTGGAGGCGGATGATGTGGGCAGGAGGGAGGGACGGGAGGAGAGAGGACGGAAAGGAGTTGGGTGGGATTAAAACCGAGCATGCGCTCTTGTTGCGGGGGGGCGAGAGGAAGGCGACGCGAGAAGGCAGGGGTGGGGACCCGTCCCTCTCGTCCCGTGGAGTTATTTTTCAAAAACGTGCTTCTCCGAACGGAGAGTTTTCCCTTCCTCGAATCCTCCGTGCTTGCCGAGTAAAGAGTTCTATAGGTGGGAACGAAATAATACCCGAGAGATGATATTTCGCCCTCCCCCCCNNTCCCCCCCCCCCCCCCCCCCCACGAATATTTATCATACTCGGAGAATTTATGCCTCGTCGAAGGGATAGGTTGTAACATAGGCATCTCAAAAACCACAAAACATAACAAAAACATGCCTTCCGGGGGGATAAAGATCCCTTCTCGAAAACAAAAACGTGGACAACGTGCTGTATTTTATTAAGGAGTGCGGCGCAGAATGAGATTCGAGTTTTGGTGTTTAAGAAATTAACTGACGTTTCCAGAAGTGTAAAGATGTAGAAACAAATTGCACATATGTTCATCCCATACACCAGTGTGCGTAAGAAACTTTCCAAATAAATAATGCGGACCAAATTATTTTCTATAAAACGGACTAAGATTCAAACATACGAAATACCTATTCATTTTATGGTAAAGAAGATTATTATTCAACTTATTTAGAGAGCCAAAGATCGAGAATTTTCTTCGAATTGCCTCCCTCTGGCAATCGTGAAACGTATATTTATGTTTCTTGGTAATTTAATGTTTTATATTTATCGGCCATAAACAAACTAACTCTTTACAGTTTATCATCTTCCCCATTGTTTGTTTCCCTCAAGACTTTATAATTGAATTTCTAGTCTTAAAATTCTAATAAGCCTACTTCCCGGAGCTAACACTGTATCGTATTTAAGAGTGCGTTCCATCAAGAGAAACATACCTAAGGGCTAACTCAAGTTTCCTTGAACTACAGGTTTTGTTGATGGTAGATAACCCCACGGCTAATTTAATTATTTTAACGTCAACATCCCTCCCATTTGGTTGGCAATCATTAGGTTAAATCATTATAAACCGCGGGAATAGAATCTGTGGCTTATTTTTAAGTACACAGTACCTATATTTTACCAGGATATTCCAGGTAAATAAAAATTTTCAGACAGGCTCTCATATAGTTAAAGGAATTTTCTGCAAGATAATAGGTACTCCTTAGAGAGAACAAACTAAAATCATATATGTAAATACGCCAAATTTCTGCCATTAGATTCTTAGTCGCAACAAACAGAATTTAGTTTATTTGGCACATCCTTGGTTGCAGAATTAAAATATCACAATAAAATATATTTTAAAATCAAATAAACTTCAAACAGCCCTTGAATCAAAACGAAAGTGGGTGATTCATACTGAAATTATATTTCAACAAAACATGTCGTCCAAATGCTTTCAAAAACCAGTTGTTTTCGAAACCTTCGTATAAAGGTAAACTATTATCTTTTGTAAATCATACGTTCAGTAATATGAGCTATTATCAGCTAACTATTGCCCCAAAAACAAAATCATTGCATTTCACTTGAATTTAATTAATAGATGATTGAAAATATATTCACCATTAAGCCCATAAGTTAAGCTATAGCATCGTAACAAATCAAGTAGCTCAAATGATGCACAAATGCACCATTCATTTGTCTTAATTTAAATTATATATTTCTTATACTATACTTAGAAGTAGTATAATAACCGTTCGGCTGAATACTCTTACTTTATATAGTCCAACAAACAATAATTTTGAATAATAATATATGACATAAGGACATCATTCGCCCAATGAATATTTTCACCTTCGTGATAAATGTCATGAAAAATAACTGAGATTTACCTTCCGCCTAATTCCCAAAGGATATGCCGTTTAAAAAAGGAACTATATAATGTTCATAAAATACCATGCAAAATATAAAAAAATATCCAGCCAATATGTAAAATAAAATAGGTACCTACCACTAAAGAAAATGAAATACATACCCACTAAGCAAGTGTCAATAACCACTATATGAGACGTTAATACAACAACCTACCTACTTCTGAATTATGAAAAAACCAATATCATAAACTTATATCTTTTTATCTTAGGCTTATATATCTTCAACCTATGTCATAAATGCATTTTCATACATTCATAATTTCATGATTGACTTTTTGGTAATAACTGATGAATACCTAAGTGATAATGCAATTCCCTTTAAGATGTTGAATTCAACTATCTACTACTGCTGCCTGGTAATAATGAACCCCGTAGTTAAACGCCAACATTTTGATTAGGTATCCCCAAAAAATCTATTGAACATAATAATACTGGGATAGGTAAGTTCTATCAACCCAATTACTTCCATTGATCAACTTCACAGTTGCAGAGTATCAACAAAGAATTAAAAACTATTCATTTTTAGCATTGCCTTCGACATTCGAGACAGTATAAAAGGTTAAATAAATATAGGTATACAAAAAAATATTTCAACGTAAGGGAATTTACATATACATAACTGAGAAACATAGCCAACAGGCTTAATGCAATTGTTTAACAAAATACGCATTTATCCGAAAATTACATACTCGTAACAACAAACGCCGAAGATTATTCTGGATGTATCTACCTAAAAAGGGTCATTTCATTTCCAGACGATGTTTTACGCATTGTATTCATTGTCACTCTCATGTCTGCAAAGAACTTTTAATAATACCGAAACACAATGTCACCTCTACCTGATCTTTATTTAACAAAGACGAACTTCACAGAAAGAGTACATTATTTTCCTCCAGTGAAACATGGGTTCGTAAAAGATATGCCTACACTTGTGGGTATGCAATGAGTGTCATGATGGCAAAATTAAGGCTGTTTTTCTATTCCCTTGCAGAACCATCGAAGGCACATTTAAAGCCACATTTCCCTTCCCTCTTCATCTCCTCGTCGACGTGTGCAGTGCCATACTACCATCCATGTTCCTGCGGCGAGGCCTCCCCGGGATAACGGACGCGGCGGACGGGCGGATCCGGGCGACGACGGAGCGGAGGCGCAGAGACGCCGCCCCGGCCGGTGCGGTGCCGCCCACCGCCACGCGAAACCACCGCCCGTGGGAGAGATATATATACCTAGGTGAACACCACCATCGTTCGAACGAAACGATGAAAAGCAACACCAAAGGCCTTATGCGCGCGCTGCCAAGAGTTTCGGAAAAGGATCCTCTGCGATTTTTCCAAGGATATCCGAATGGTGCCAACCCAGAGATGAGCCAAGTGCCTATTTAGAAATAACGGGAACGAAATTGCAAGTACGGCATGTCGTAGGTATTATACTCAATAAATTTTAGAAAACAGGATCTTCTGAGTTAATACACAAATGAGGGTTAAGGGAGAGTTAGATAGAGCCCCCTTAGCACTCCTTTTGCAAAAGACAATAGGTATTTAGGTAACCGAATGGGTGAAGCTCATGGTCTTTCGACTGAAAAATTACGATGAATTAGAGATTACGATGGGATTACGTCATATTAAGGATACCCCATTATGTTGAAAAAAAACAATGGCAGTTCAAGGGCTTAATTTATTATTTCGTGCCTATTCAAAATTACACGATGAATCGTAAGATCGGCGCAGATATTCAACGGTTAAACAGGATGAATACGTTCAACTTTAAATGCTTTTTTATGCCCTAGGCATATATAAATTCCTATTGGTAATAAATTGCAACAGAAAATAAAAACATACGTACCTGGGAAATTAATAAAACCTAAAAAGATTATAACGGCAGATAAAAACCAATTACGCCTACCTATAATAACAAGTTTTTGCTTTTTACAATGATATTCAATAGGTATGAGTCAAATATGCCACCAATTATCTATTTTAATTACTAGAATGAAAGTTAAGCTGCGGCTGGTTTTTAGTGAGAAATTTTTAATACGGAATTACGTCTTTTAAAACATCCATTCCATCAATACCAATTTGCTAATTTTTTAAGTTGAGTTTACATGTGCCATCTTATTCATTCCCCCAAAAGAAATAAATGCTAATGGTACAAAAAAATCAACATAGGCATGTTTTGGTAATTGAATGAATTTAAAGGTTTTTTGTATTATTTTGTTATCTAACTACTTATAGGTATAAACCCAACAGTAGATTTTTATTAAGTATATAAAATACCTACTAGGTATTAAGTAATGTATGCGGAACAAAACACGTTATTGAATTCATATTTGAAACTGGCTCATGAGTATCCACCTAAGTCATCCTCTAATACAACACCATCGGCCATTGGAATATCATCATGATTATCATGATTGTGATTGATAATAAACAAGAAATATTAACAAATGGTTTGACTGAAATTTCAAGATTACTCTTCCCTAAAATAAGACGCTCCATTCACATAGGTATGCCTTGACGTCGAAAAAGTAAATACAAGAAAACTGTCACAATTTGATCAAAATTGTAAGAAGAATAAACATCATGGTGTGATGAATAAATTGTAACGTTAAAAAATAATACGGCCTGGGCCAAACTCTCATAAATATGGACGCGGATTCCGGAAGTAGTGACAATCCTGGAAGATGCAGGACGCCGGGGACCAGCCGTTGAAACCGTGTGCCAGTAGAAATTATGCGCGACCCATTGAAAACTATCTTGCCGTCCCAAGCCGGATCCACACCTGTTCATGAGCCTAGCTGCAGCGGCGCGGGGATATTAAAAGCGCGTAAATGGATGGGGGGGGGCAGAAGACAGGAGTGGGGCGCGCATAAACACCTAGGCACTCATCGGGAGGCAGTGTGGGAAAAAAAATCCCACGGAAAAGTCGCTCACGAATCTCTTCGCAAGGGGGAAGAGAGCCGGATGGAGGGGGGGGGGGGGGG
>LYUA01000690.1:301987-320175 GCA_002093875.1 Calopteryx splendens
CCTTCACAACAAGACTCCACACACTCCCGTCCCCAGCGCCACGCACACACGCCGTTCCGGCACACCTACCCATCCCTTTCCCTGGGTAAATAATTTTTATTCGCCTCCGGTCTCTTTCTTTTCCGTCTTTTTTATTCGCATCTCCCGCCGTCCGAATTAACTGGTTCCCCTCCGTTAACTGGCGAAGGTGCGGGAGGAAGGAAGCCGAGGAGAGAGGTCGGGGGGGATTCATTTTCCGCGCAGGAGAAAAAAAAAAGATTTTTCGAGGGGGTGGGAGGGACGGGGAGAGAATGGGAGGGCGCGAGGGGACGTAAAAATAAAATCGCGGGCCCTCGCATCCATCTGTTTCGCTTTCACTCGTCCCCTTCCTCCGCTAGGCCGGAGATTCGCCACCCTGGTCAAATGCGAACAAGATGAAGGACACTTAAGCGTGCTGACCGACCGACCAAAAAAGAAAACACCCGACGTTTTTAAGGGTCGAGTTAAAAACAAACAGCGATCCCCCCAGACGCCCCCGTTGTTCTTCCACGCTTTCCTTTTGGGTGCCGAGCTCTTCCATCCTTAAATGTCACCGGCGAACTTTCTACCAACACGTGTCTGAGCACCTAAATGCTTAAATTAATCGGATGTTATTATCTTAACGTTAAGGAAGGTTCAATGACATAATACAGAGGGATATGTCCTTTGGAAAATTAAATTTCAAAGTCTTCCCCGAATACACTTCTTAGAATTTAGTCTATCTGCCTATTTCGGTGCACCTTTAACTTCGTTTCTATTTTTCGTTCCAGGATATATTTTCTACGAAAGGTCTGAGCCTATCATTTCACCAGGAGTCTGCGGCTGTCTCATGCACGTAAATAAGTAGGTATGTCGTTGCGTCGAAGAGAATAGTGTAATTGATCATTAATCTTTGCTCTATTTTATTATATGGGAGAGTTACGTTTTTCTGGTTATAATTAAATAGTAATGCTTTTAATGGTTTACAATGAAATTTACTTGCATCCAAACTTGTATGCACATTATTGCCTATGCAAAATAAATATTGCAATTCGTTGCACTCTAAACTGATGATGCTCAAAACTTAATTTACAAATTTTATGCTACACAATTATCATCCACCACAGAAATACTGGTTTAATGTTGCGTAGGAAACTATATCATTTAATGATCTAGTTAACGGGATGTTACGGCTAATATTTATATCAAATGAGATCTTCCAGAGGTCAACAGCAAACGGTGGAGAGGTATCATTAAGTAAATCCCTCATGAAAAATAAGGTCAGCAGTCCCTTAAAAATGCTCTGTATTTTAGAACATCACGGAGATAAAGTTCCTTACATTATTACATTCATAAATAAAATGTTCATCTAATTTCTTCTAGATGGATGGATCTGAGAGCTGTAAGCATGAATGAAGCAAAAACTGCCATTGAAAAAGCCTATCACTTAAAATTTTGGAAACTATTTTAATCCTTTCTATAAGATAAAAATATAAATTAACTAGTAATTTATTGATAATATAAGAAAAATACAGAAATAATGTAATAATTAAAAATAAGATTCTAAATGGTATTCCCTCTCTGACAAGATATTCCATCACCTCATTAGAATTTGTAACTCTACCGGTACCTATCACGGAGTTCTAATGCTTTTACAACAATACATCTGCCACGATTTTCAAGGCACATCTGCTATCATTTTAGTATTTAAATTTTATTTCAGTCCAAGAGTAAATTTCTTTCATCTAAACTTTCTAGCACAAAAAGAGGGATCGGTGGAGAAAAAGCTCATGTTAAAAACTGAAAAGAAGACCCTGTGAACATTTGTCTTCAGCTTCGTAATAAATATTTACTATCCCAAACTTGCAGCAAACGAAGTAATCTTAAATTGAAAAACTGTCAATTACGCACAGCACGCTCACGCATCTACCTACAGAACTAATACTCTACAGTCACGAGCGTAGCTATTCGATGGTGGGACACTTAAGTACAGTAAAACCCAACCTACTTCCAGCTATCTTGACTCACGCTCAAGCATGTATCTACTTCAATCTGGCAGGCGGAATTCTTCCAGTATAGTTTAACAAGCGATTGATAGGATTGTGGTTTACAAAGAGGTTTTATTCCTATAAGCTTGAATAATAAGTAGTGCATAAAAATAATCCATGTCTCAAAATAACCAAGTTTTAAACGCTTAATTATACATATAATTCACAACATAATATTAAAAAACTCATAAGGTGATCACGTCCCACAGCAGAAAAAGAAGGGCAAAATTTCTCAAACGGATATTTTCTGAAGAGTGGGTGGCTTGTTAAAGGTTATTAAGTTCAATTCCGATTACTTAACGAATTCTGAAAAAGAAAGACTGTCAGGAGTCAAAGTCAAAGGGATTTTATCAGTGACACATTTAAACTGGCAAACCACAGGTGGCACAAGAAGGGAACTTTACCTCTAAACCACGTACCTACCCGAATTTGCAAATGCCATTGGGTTCATGATGAAGTGAGCTCTAGCCTTTCTCAGGTATCGAACCAACCACATACCTATCCCATTATGGTTAACTTTAAAGACAAGTTCTAAAGCAAACTGAAAACCCTGTATCGAGTGAGAAGGGGTCCTTTTCATTTACGAGGCTAAACGGAAGGGAAGACTAGATATTTAGCGTACTACACGCTGAAGACGGCAAATATACCTTTGAAGATACTAGTGTGCTTAGCTGGGAAAATAAGCTAGGTATAATTTTAGCGGTAGGTATATACTATTCAGTTATATCCATTAAAACTTAAGTGACATTGCATCATTATTTCAAACTAAAAATGTTAAATACTCAATAGGTATCACCACCATTAATAAAAGTTAGTAGAATAAGAAGTGGTAAGGTAGTAGAATGAGATGATAGTTTTGCTCTCGCCATTAGGAAAAACAAGTATTTTCAGAAAAGACAATACCTATACAAGGCAGGCTAAACCTTTATGTATATCCACAGCTTATTTTGAGCTTACAAAGAAGCTTATTCATTTGTGAAAACATTAAATAATATTTATGACGACAGTAGGCAGGTGAATTCCTTTCCAGTGACTGTTGTTCAGAACTTGGAAATGATTCTCAACTATTCTCAAAGTTATAAAATGGTCACAAAGGTTCCTCTCACCTTTCGTAAGCAGAAGATTAATGTACCAGTTCTCATCTTACACCTAATTAAGACTAAATATGCATAGTTTAGCTTCTATTAATTTTTAATTGAGCGGGTAGGCATATAAATACCTAGATATGGTTTGCAACCTAAATTAATTCCCAGAATGAAACCCAAATTTAAGTTAAATTAATTCCTAGCAGGCATATGCAGAGATAAAGCTAATAGAGAGGAGAATGTCCTACAGAATTACCTACTTACCTCAATGTCACAAAAAAACGTAAACTAGAAATTTTCTTTGTTCACTATCAAAAAAAAACATTTGACCTAAAGGACCGTTCGATAGGTGATGAAAGAGCAATCCTTACCAAGGGAACTACGGAGTGTGTAATTCGCAAAGTCAGCGTACGGCAGACCCTCTCTTTGCCTATGCCACCTGTGGTTTCTCAAAAAATTCAAGACCCCAATCAGCTCGTGGTAAAACTTAAGATTTATCCAAACGGTTTCCTTAGGAATTTGATCTCTTCCTTGCGAAATTCGGAAATTTTCACTTTTAAAAATATCATCAGATTATACAATGGCCGATTTTTTGAATTAAACTCGTTAGATACACATTTTTATTATTATTTACACATAAAATTTTAACTTCTATTGATTGGCTAACGATTTTCACTCTTCAGTTCACGACAGAATGTATTTCGTGTGTGAGTAGCTGTTATTTATCAAAAGCAAAATTTGGTTGTTTATAATCAATTAGGTGCTTGGCCCACCGTCGAATGGTCAAGCGCAGTCTCCGGCGTGTCACATTAGATTCCCCAAACCATGAATGAATAGGCCGTTCCAACGAGACTTTTTTGAAAGGCCAGCGTCAACATCGAGGCTCTAGGGCCGTTCACTCAATGCACTTAGGGCCCCAAATTTCGTAGCCAGACAGTGCATAAAATCGCATCGGCACCAAGTGGTGCCCTCAATGAAAATAGCCATATTTAAGGAGTTTCCTTGGAATAGACAGGATATAATCCATACACAAGAGCTTCTACACAGCAGTTTCGTAAGAAACCGGAAAATACTAGTGAATATAAATTGATTTGAATGAAATAGAAATAATAATAGACATTTCTCTTGATGTTGCATACCTATGTCCAGGGTGATTCGCGGCAATACGGCATGGAAGGAAATGAACTTTGCGCCATTACCTACAATGACTTCGGAGCTGCCAAGAGAGAAGAGAAAGCGAAGAAAGGCCTTCAGGTTCATCCTGAAAGATAAAATTCAAATATAAATGCAAGTAGACACTCCAAATGATTATAAATTGATTCCTTTTACATCAATATTAGGCTTCAATTGGAGTAATACCAAGCTCCGTCTTAAGCAAATTTGTATTTCCTTGTACGGGATGTATGTAATTGAATCATTTAAATGTTAAAAATAGGATTTATAGTTTTTAACGCGAGTTAAAACATTCCAAAATCTGAATAAATAAAAAAATAATATGCAAATATGCTAATATTATGTGCGCTGAAATAGCTAGAACATAAATCATTTGCCAACTTTATCCACACGGGAAATGAGAAAACTACATTTGTGCACCTAGGAGTAACCACTAATTTCTTTCAATAAATACTATTGCACTAGCTGAATGTTTGAAGAGCTAGAAAAAAACTACCTGAGAAAAAGGTAAGTAACATGCTACGGAGGTGTGGGAAAATTTTTTCTCAACATGTTCAAATGTAATCCTTCAGGATATTCCTTATGACATTTATCTTTCAAATTTTAAGTTTGTGTGAAAAAAAATATGTATACCCGAGTTTTGGAAATAAATGATTAAAGATAACGCCTTACAAATGTTATTATTGCCACCTAAGAATTACCTACATATTCGATATTGTGCCTTGAAAATTCCTTTTCCTTGATTAAATGATATTATGTGTAACTAATTGGTGAGAATGCTTCATATTATAATTTTAAAATTAAAAAAGATGCTATTATTATCAGTCACTATTTTTAAGATTTTTAATTTTCACTGTACTTCTCTTACTGACCAAAAAGCTTGTTTTCTATACGTATTATCTTCTCATGTTGTCGAGAAACACTCACCTACTTAGTAACCGAAATTTTATTTTGTCTGTACAAAAATACGTTAACAGTATATTGTCATATTAAATTATTGATTAAACTAGGACGTTACATTGGTGTGATAGGTATTGTATTCAATTTAACAGAAACCGTTATATCGATGAATTTCCAAAATAAAACCTACAAAACTCAAAACAAACTTTCTCGTTTTCAAAAATGTAATCCTTTATTTACCCACCCTACTACGCTGAAAACCCCTTCAAATCACCATTTGTATGCAGGGAGAAAAAAATTCCACGAGGGAGATATTTAAAATAGTACAATATAGAAATCATGTTAAAAAGTGATTGTTACTTTTTTAGATAAACAGTCAGAATAGTCACAATTTACAAAATAATGTATAATGTTCGCTAGGTCTAATGACTAATGTACCTACGATTTTATATTTAAGACATACCTCGGAAAATAGGTCGGTCATCAGCTGGTAGGTATAACTATGTCGCCTTGAACTAATCAACTATACATCTTGTGTGGGTAGGTATCTCAAGTACATAAATACATGAGTACATACTAATAATTATCATATAATCATACTAGTAATTTTTCATTCTACATTTTGATAAAGACTTTACGCTCATGCAGATACTTTTACCTAATGATCGGCATGAATTTCCTGGTGAATGAACCGAGTTAGTTTGACTCAATCTGTTATTGATATGACACAATTTGACGCAGTAAGAGGGCATAAGGCAGAGGGAGTTAGGACGTGACCTTGCAACCAAGATTGTAAGGAAATACATTCAAAATTAAATTAATACCAAAAGGAAGATGATAATATTCTGAATGAGAATCAAGAAATTGGGATTTCAGAGGAATGGTAGGAAAGAAAGGGATTATGAAAGCCGCAAATAAAAATATTTAACATACACTTCACGTCTAAAAATCGGTTTTCATTTTTCCGAATCGAACGCGGAGGGATTATCTATCTATTATCAAGTGTCTTCGCTGAAGAAAACCACAAGAAGCAACACGAATATGGCATTTATTTTTATATGATTCCGGACACGTAAATATAAACATAATAAATTAGATCAAAAATGTATAAAGTGTTAACAAAATCTTAACACACGTATATACTGAAAAATTAACCAAATTTTGATATTTCAAACTTTATTGTACAGCTCCTACCGATTTCAACGTAACAATTACGTCGCTATCATTACGGGATGGGGAATTGACACAGCGCTGAAACGACATCCACGAAACCAGGTTACTCTCTTATCCAAAAGACATTCTCCTAGTTCTTTTTTTTTAAACAAGCTGGTCTGAATTACCTCCTGTATATAAATTGACCTAAAAACTATAAACCTAGAATTACTCGTAAAGACAGCGTGAAAGTATGATCTTTTTTTAAATCCATGAGAATCGGTTGAATCATTTTATCTGTTACAGACAAGTTTAAATATGGTTAAAAAGTGGGTGTTGTTACTAGTTACAAAGTTAACTACCTGAATGCAAAGGCATATGTGTTTGCCAGACTGGAAGGAAAGTGAGTTTCACAATGAACTAACATTTAAAATAATTAATCAACCGGCACCGAGGAGTCACCTTATTTATTTAGAAAATTTCGAAATTTTAGCCTGCCTCAAAAATTTTAGGCTTTGTTCCATCGAATCCTTCACCCAGCTGAACTGTTCAGCCAGAACCTCCTCTTGTCCTTCCCCGAAATTGACCTTGCTTCTATCCGCTGTTTTCCACTTCATGAACTCTTCTCCGTCCCTTAATATTCCCTCCTTTTCCTATTATGTATCGATCAGATAAACACGTATTAGACCTAAGCCAATAAAAATTGTTACATACTCTTGGTATTTACGTATTTATCACGATGAAAAATGTCGAGGTCTTACAGTAAGAGTGGAATATTACTAAGTCTTTAATTTTGTTCAATATGTCACAGTTGCACGGACTCAATTTGACTACAATAGCCTTAACATGCAAAAAACGATACCGGAGAAAATGAAAAAAAAAATCGAGCTAAGTTCACGTAATAAAATTATTTTAGAAAAGAGGCCTTATAATGTACCTCTTTATAGAACCATATTTTATACATTATTATATTACACACTCAAAATGTTGGATAACCTGACGGAGCTTAAACTACACTGGAAGCGAATAACGCCAAATTCTTCGAGACAACTTAAGCGCACCGCAAGGTATCCACAAGAAAAGTAACAAAGACATAAACTGAAATATTACCAAAGACATAGATATTCGATTACGATCACTTTGGGAGTGCGAACATTTTTTTACATATTGGAGTACGGTAAAAATGCATTTTTGACTAAATGATAAATGAGGATTTCGAAGCGGCCGAGGGGTCGGGCAAAGAAGTCTTAGTTTCATAACTTCAACCTAATATATTTCAGATTTCGTATTTGGGGACATATAGATATGAAGGCGAAAATATAATGAGAAACCTATACCCAAAACTGTGTGTGTCACTCACACTCAAAACTCAAAAATGTGGCTATTATATGTCACTCTCCATACTTATACTTTGTATTGAGATGACATTATATTTGCATTTAGTTTTGCAAAAATTAATATACTAACGACTGACTGTATGAAGCAGGACTTTTTATTTAATATAATTAACATTGATTCTTTCTCTTAAGGCTTCTTTAAATCGTTCGTTAAGCACGCGAAATTTTTAAAAATGTTCCAAAATATTTCTAGTGAGTCATTAAAAGTTCGCCTTATCCAATGCAATACGGACAAAATTCGCCGGCAGCAACAATGGCGGTTATGGTGCTCACACTCAAAATAACGATAAAATCAATCCAAGTTCGCATATGAATAAAATGTTTTCTTAATTTTTCGAGAGACATAGGTACAGTAACCGGTGAACAGAATAAGAAAATTCTTCATCCTTGTATTTGTCCAATTCCTACACTTGCATCTCAATCCTTTCGGAAAAATGAGCAAAAGGAAATTGACCAACCACGACAGTTCCCATCATGTCCCGTGCATTCCTTACGTGAAAACAAAAAATGCCGTAGTTCTCGGATCGTCCACTCTTTTATAATGGTTTCCCGGGAGCGGCGCCACTGTCGCAAATGGAAAAGTTTTGAAAGGGCCGTTGTCGGTGGGTAAATCATTCCCAAAATCTAATCAGCTAATCTATTCTTAGTAAAAATGCTTCATGCGAATTTTTGCGATGCAAATAAACACTTTTTGAGTTATCGTGCGCACAAAAAACCAATCACAGACAGGCAACAATCCGAAAATGGTAAAAGTGTTATCAAGTGGCCGCAAAACATGTATTTTCATTGAAATCCAGAAATTGATTTTTATACACCATCACAGTACTTTCCTACACTACATCGGTACATACATAGGTACTTAGTATATAGATAAGTTCCATTAGATTCATTAAGCAGCCAAACCTTACCGATTACTTTAACTCGGAATATGTGACCTACTACTTACGTAGAGCGAAGACAATGGTTTAATTTTAAAAAAGGGTGCTATGTTTTAACCTATCTAGGGAAGAGATCTTCATTGCTCTCTCCATGATATATACATGCACATATATATATCATACACTAAGCACTAAGTATTACACTTCATTGCGTTATTATACCTTCTTCACATGAATTGAAGACCCCCTCGCCCTGATTTTAAGTAATCACAAATGTTATATGCTTTCGACATTGTTCAGAAATCAAAAATAATCTCCTTATACTGAAATGACGATGTAAGTAAATTCACATGAGTTAACTTGCGTTTGGAATCTGATTAGGCATCTACTTCGTCTTATCCACCCCTATCCGATCCACGTCTTCCCCACAGAGCTGGCCGCAATGTAATATAAGTTTTTGCTCCCACTTGTACGTACTATTGCTCCTAATAAACACGAAGTAGTATCAAAACTAAAAAGGATATTGTTCTCATCGTAAATTCCGGAATCAATAGCCCATACATATTCCATGCTTTTTTTAAATTGGTCTTTTCCCGAATATTTTTTTACGAAAATGAGCATTTCAAGATTTTACCAAAAACACTGTATATTAAATTTCATGTTGATTATATCAATGACTTTTTTAAATAAACACCTCCACAATACCCCATACGCACGGACATGTAAGCATCAAGTTGATCAAAACGAATGACAGGAAGTAGATCGAAACTTGTTAACTGCACCTCAAAATGCGTGATTCCGTGGAATTCAGTAGTCATTTCATCCATGAACAGATATAAAAATTACCTCCATAAGCAATTGGGATAAGTATCAAATAAAACACATGGTTTTATAAATCGATGTCCATTATTCCGTACACATACCACATCTACTGTGACTAATAATACCAGTTTCAGTTAATGTAGATTTGTAATGAGCGTAAGGAAAAAACAGTACAATTTCACGAATAACATTTATTCCAGGTCCATGGTTTGTGTGACACCTGATGAAGCCAAACAGAGGCGAAACCGAAATAAATACGGACTGGCAGTGTTGTTTCATTGTGAACATCACGATGGGGACTCCACCAGGTAAAACCGATAACTGTTTCATAATGTAGTATTGTTAGTGACTTTGCGTTAAATACGAAACAGTAGCTGGGGAATCAAGGGAGGAGGACCTGCCGGTATGCTCCAAATAGTTCTTAAATAAATTAGAAATTCATGTGCGTCGGTTCATTACCTATAAGAAGATAAATGTAAAGAATCATTTGGCAAATCAATCCAGCCTCCAGAAGTATGACTTAATGTTTATCAAAAGAATAGTGGGTATGAGAATTGGGGAAGGGAGGGGGGCAAAGATTCCCTCTTAAATACAAGAACAGTTAAAATCAAAGAACTTGAACTAACAGGTATATTTAAATACATACTCTATTCTTATAAATTTATATTATTTTAAAGGTTATATTAGTACACACTGTTTGTGTAAAGCATAAGTATTACTTACACTGAAAGTCATTGACTGTCATTGTACGTTTCTTTGACATTTTTCGTTTACGTAAATAATATTTTTATTTATAGTATTTCCGTAAGGCGCCATCACTAACATAAGCAAACCCCTGATCATCCCTTCGTCTCCGTAATTACATTATTAATTTCGTAATTACAAGCCTCGGATTCCAAGCCATTCGTCAGCTCATAATTATTGCATCCCATGCGCAACAGTTAAAACTCGAAAATTTCATCGAAGAATCTAAATCAATTATAATGATTGTATCTAGCTTTACCAGCAATTTATTTTAAATTTTAGTATTCATACGGAAAAAATTAAATTATGCAATAATTGCGAACGAAATATTAAAAATTTTGATGAAAAAACAGCGTCTCATGACTAAAAGAAAACAAAATAGGATGGGAGATCATCGACGAGATTACGTTCAAGCTTTAACTCCAGAAAAATACAAGTCGGAATCGATATCAATGCAGACTCTGAAGGAATAATTTTTAAATGGATACATAGGGAAATGGATTACCAAAGAAATTGATACCTGTATATTAGAAATAACTATCACGCTCGAGTAAATTTCTGAACCAGCTCAAATAAATATAGGTACACAGCTAGTCTAGGGACAAAAAAATAATTAATGTCGAAATATTTTCTGTTTAATGAATCAAACACCAAATTTCCCTCAGTTTATTGAATCGTAATATACCCTCCCATACGTCACTGTGGCATCTTGAATAGGAAGTCGTAAGCATAATTTATGGTTGCATTACTAAATAACATTTTACCACGGAGCCCCATAAAAATATCAAAATAAACGCGACGCTAGTGCATAACACCAAGTGGCAATGTACTATTAAGCAAACATAATGGGCTGGCAATGCCACTAATTTCAGCGGTGTGTCACAATTATTTAAGCAATTAAGAACACGCAGTAAACAACCAAAACCACGAGAAAACACCGCTTACAAAAATGCACTACACACTGACAAGACCAAAGACATGAGATACACCAGGGTTCAATTTTTATCGTATAATATTACCAACGCCACTTGAATATTTAAATAGATTATACTAATATTCAAAGTATAATCTATTTTTATGCAAAAATGTATATAAAAATAGATTATATAATATATATATTATATACATATATTATGTATATATTATATATATATTATATATATATTATATATATATATAATTTATTTTTTTCACCCAAGTTTGTATTTTTGTAAATAAAATTTCAACGCATATGCGTAATCTTCAGGTAAAAAATTAGCGTAAAGCGAAATTCGAGATTACACAAAGGGTGAGGTGACCAGTAGTCTATTGGTTAAGTCATTATTTAAGGTTTTCACTCTATATTATACATTCCTCTTAAAAACGCCACCCTATACTTTTCTTCCAAAGATGACGCCTCTGTGTTGATACTAGTTGTATCTGAATAAAACATTTGGAGGAAAATAGATAGGTAGGTACAGAGTTTTCTTCAATTCCTAAACATGAATTTCCAAATAGTTTTTAGCCTACCATTATCGATTTTAATCACCGTTCCTCAGTTCTCTTTCGCGAGCGAGGATTTGGTACCCGACAGTGGTGAACTGGACTCTCGGTGAGAAACAAGCTAAAACTTAACCCGTCAGCGATGGCGATTAAAAAGCCATTAGGCAATAGGACAGATTTAATTTTTATAGAGTGAATGTTAACAAAAGGTTTCCTAATTTTGATCCTTCACACTGCACACACAACCCTAATGTTAATTCACTAGAGGCTATTTCGCATAATATAAATTGCAATTGAACGCATTATACCTATTGCATTCCTAGCTAAGATAAACGTCGAAGATAAAGACAAAGTTCTTTTCCTATCACTCACAGCAGAAAATACCTGCCTAAATGGTGAGTAATATCTTGATTTGGCTATCGTTACTAATTATGACACACTGAATTCGTATTGGATGAAATAATGGTAACGATATACTGTTGATTCATCACCTTGACACCAAGTTTGATACCAACCATTGACATTGGTTTGATAAAATTCCAACAGTGTGGCAAACGGTCTATACTGATAATAAATACTTCAAGTATGTAATTTATAAGCTCTTCACTGAATTCATAAAGTGAAATTTTAGAAAGCAAATAACAGATAATATAAAAATAATAAAACACAGTAAAAATAGAAAAGTGACCTCTGCTGACCAGTGTGAGTCTGCTGCACGTCAGCTCATTGTTAAACGCTGTCCTAAGTGAATATAATTTATAATGATAAAAATTCGTTTAGTTTTAAGCTTAACTGAGGCTAATACTTCCTCCTTTTAACCAAATTGTCAAAGAATATTTTTAATGCCTCAGATATTTTTCTTAACGATTCTCAGAGATCCATTATGTTTAATACTCTATGTTTGTGGATTAGGTTAATAGGGATTAAAAAATAACTATACCCAGAGACTCAAGACTTTCATTATTGCTGCATTGCTCTCAAATTACTGCTAATATCTTGGTAACAAGGACTCAACGACAGATGCATTCGCTTCACTTAACTATTACCTCATTGTAATTTTAAAATTAAGTAAACAGTATTTATTCAACAGCCGAGCGCAACGGCTATGGATAACTTAATTTGTACATTTTTAGACCGCTGGCATAAATAACTCATTTTTTTGTAACTTCAACATGTTTTAGCCTTGTTTTCAAGACTGGTCAAATGATGATGTAATTTGGTTCACCTTATAGGGAACCTTGCATTTACTCGGAAGTAGTATTCCTTTAGATAGTTTTAACATACCTAATTATAACCTCAACATAAGTACCAATAGGGTAACATTAAAATATGACAGGCGAGTGTCAATTAATATCCAAATGTAGTGGCTTTGTTTTGAATTGTGAAACTCGTGCCACAACTTATTAACGGAAAAAGTATTTGGAAAAACGCGACGTCTTCCTATGCTCCTAAGCGCCCCTTAGTATAGCCACAAAAAAATTAAAAACCCAGGAGTAATGTATGCTTAAAATTAAGTACAAAAATTGGATTTATTATAGGAGCTTAGAAAAGATTGTATAACAAAAAGACTATGTTACAAGACGGTTTTCAAGTAGGTGCTATCTAATGACAACGTCTGCAGAATAATCGAGCGCGCAATACAGAAAATTCCATTTCGACTTAATTTCATCGTGCCAATTTGGTTATGACCCAATGCTAAATAAAAAAGAGAAAAGTTTGAATGAGGAAATAAAAAAGGGGAAATATTAACAAAAATTTGGAAAAAATGTTTGAGCATAAATATTTAGAAAGGAATATATTGACTTTAACCATTAAATTTTTGAGAATACCACAAATTACCTATATTATTGAGAATACGAAATTTATCATAATACGTACATATCCGTCCTAAAATAAAAAAATCCATAGCAAAATTAACTAAAGTCAAACAACCTATTGTAATTGTAATCCGTAAAAGTATGCAGTTGCAGTCCGAGTAGTAGAAGGCACTGATCTATATCTACATAGGTAGTAACCCTCAAGCCGTAGCGAGGGGAGTATGGCAAAGAGTGTTAGTTCACCAGCCATTAATGGCATTGAGCAATATTGGAAATTCGAATCTTTTCAGAGTCGGGAAACTCGAGTTGCCATGCATATTCCCTACTGTTGTGGTCACGAACTGTGCGAGGGATAAAGGATACATCTGTTCGGCGGTCAATCAACTTCCCGTAGTGGTTTCGTCCAGCAACATAATGTAAGTCGCACAAGCAACCTCCGTGCTTCGAGTGGCTCGCAAACAATGATAGGTATTTAATGGCAACGCGACGCTCTCTATTCGTTCATAACGCTTATATGCGAAACGAGTAGATTTCCTCTGTTACCTGTTCAATTCCGAGATAATGCCCTTCTGCACAGGGTCCCAAATTCACGAAACGAACTCAAGGTGAAGTCTAAACAGCGCAAAATAAGTACCCCCTCCTTATATTTTTCAGTCGAATATTTTCTAACCGTACGTTTGATGAACCCAATTCCTCCAAAGCAACCGCGTACATGGTCCCACCGAGCTTTCCCTATCTTCGGTCTGATGTTAGAGTGACTCACAGGTACTTTTCCGTTTTTCTTATGTCCACCCCTGTAAGTCTTTAACAGAGTAAGGGTGCATGGCTTTCGTTTCCCAAACAATGTTCACTGCACTCTTTTTTTAAATTCCATTTCGGACCCCATTCCTCACACCAGGTATTAATACTGTTGATATCACAAAAAAGGGCCTCAGAGTCGTATGTATTACTTATATCTCGGTAGATGACCGTATCGTCGGCGAATAATCTGAAATCTGATGGCGCATTCTAACAAGGAAAGCCTACACTCCGTTTGCCGAGACGCCAAAGATTGCAATTACGACATCAAGCCCCCGATGAGAGAGAGTTCGAGAAGAAATTACGATGCTAAACACTCCACGTATTTGGTCAACGGGAGGGAGAATAGGCGAGGGGGCCGTGAAATTTGATTACACAGACAAAAAATCAAGGCTGACGTCACTCACAGCTCCCTCGGAACAGACAATCAAGCCTATCTTCGGGTTTGAGACTGCAGTAAGGGGTTAGGTTTAACGACAGTCAGTTATCTCTTTGAATGCAAGTTCAGAACAATGAAGGCATGGATGCGATGTGCAAGGAGGGGAAGCTCCCCCTTCCCGCGATTCCCTCCCCTCATTCTGAACCACGCTGTTCCGACCTCTCTTGCTAACGCCCAGAACACACGGACAGATAGTTGGGCAATTTGTATTTTTCATGTGAGACAAGTTATAGGAATTAAGACGAAAAGTCGATATGATGCATAACAAACACCATTATAAGTAATTTTATTTCTTAAGAATTAAATTAACATGGCAAAGATGATCACATATCAATTACAATCTCTCTCCTAGAATTCCATAGTTTACAATGGTCATTTATTACGCGTGCAAAACTATAATGAGCAAAACGTATTCTTTAGTAATATAAATCCTTGATCAGCCCACGTCGAGCGAGAAACATGGTTCTATCCGTATATGCACAAATGAATTAATACTTTACACAGTATATGTTACAATACATAGACTTGCATTGGAATTATTTGTCCAAACTAGGAAGAATAACGAGTAAGACTTTCACTCAAAGGCTCTTTTAAAATATACTCGCGTGCAAACTTAAAAATAAAAATACGAACTTAATTTTGAATAGATATGTCACACCCGGCGAAATTAAAGCGACCCTCACAGCCTTAATTAACTTTCATATCTACTTCATATAATACGCATTTCAAGTAATTTTTGCATTGCCGAGTGCTGTATAAATACTATTACAAATCTAAATAGTGCATAGTATTATGAATTTTAGACATAAATACGTGAAATTTAATTTAATAGTAAAAACTAAATCTTAATATTTGCAAGAATTATTAAACAATATATTAGCAAATATATACAAATATAAAAATCGCATTCTGCGATATTAATCAGATTGGAATTTTATCATTAAGTGACCTCATTACTCTGAACCTACATTTATTTGTCAACCCAGAAATGAATAGTACTACTTCATTTTGATGACACCAAACAATAAGGTAGAACCTTATCAATACCTAAAACGGAAATAACTCCTGAAATTTATCATTTCTTCATTCATTCACTTTCTGACAACTATATACATATATAATTATAAAACATAAGCTGGCTATGCTACTATGTACTTTTACTGAACAAGAAATGATAAACTCATTTTAAAATACAAAATATACAGATGATATATGGACCTGCGAACAAGTCCTAGGATTTGAGTTACCTGATGACAGGAAAAATTCTGGAGTCCCCACTTACAAAAAAGAGTCTCGTAATAGTGTTGATTCCTATTGATCAGTTGGTTTGACGTCCATTTTGTGCAACATTATGGAGCATCTGATTGGGTACTATGTTAATGAAGTCTTGAAAAGAAAGAACTGGTAATTGGAAAGACAGCGTGGCTTTCGGAAAGGCTACTGCAGTGAGTCAATTAGCTTCTTTATATCAGTATTTAGCGGAAGGGTAAGATAACGACAAGCAAAGTCGATGGAGCGCTGATAGATTTTTCAAAAGAATTAGACCAGGTGAATCAAGAGGTTCTCATCAAAAAGGTAACTAATATAGGCATAGAAGGTGAGGTTGTAAGTTGGATTGGTCGATCTTTAAGGGTTGAATTTTAGATCAAATGAATATTACATAATGGGTGACCTATTGAAAGAAACAAATAACTCTAATTATCTAGGAGTCATTCTAACTAGGGATATGCAATGGGCGCCGAACATCGAATGAACTACAACTACGGCATTACATTTTATGATGAGAACTCTGGGAAAAAGCTCCATAGAAACGAAAGAGTTCGCCAAAAAAACATCCATAAAGCCTAGTTTACAATACGGGGATCCTGTTAGTGACCCTTATGTTGCAGGGCAGATAAAAAACAATAGAACAAAATTCAGCGACTAGCCGCAATTTATAATGGGGAATTTTAAAGGAAAGGAGTGTCAAAGAATTGATTAAAAAACTGGGGTTTAGAGTCACTTGCACCAAGGAGGAAGAAGACACGCCTGATTTGCATATACAAATCCTACATTGCTGATGATACGTGAGAAGATTTAAGCAAAAAAATTGAAGAAGTATTGTTATCTGGCGCGGAAAGACCATAGTAGTAAGATAGAGCATCCAAGACCGATTTCAAATACAGGAAAATGTTCCTTTTTCAATCGGGAGATAGAATGCTCTACCAAAAAAATTCTAGAGCTCCTCCCAAGTACCGTTAAAAAGTTCATGGCGAGGATGAAATACGTTAATTTAATTTGAGAAAGCTGATTTATTGTGAGGGAATTCTATTTATCTTTTATGGTGCGTTTTTACTTCTCTGTAAACTGTCTCGTAAGGTTTGCTCAAATTTTTAGCCGCTTCATGTTACCACCTGACCAAATGGCCGAATTGTAGCTATAAGTTTTTTATAATAATTTGCCTCTTTTCTTTACAATATGATGCGGCATTAAGAGCAACATTTTTTATAAGTTAAGCATCATAAATAAATTTCGCAAAAGGGGAATCTACCAATAGAGAGTAAATATGTTCGTGGACCTTTGCCTTGTACGGTAAACAAAAGCTTACTTCGTTGGATCATTTTGAAATTCCACCCCCCACGCTATGACTGAAATTAAATCCCAGTGTTGTCAATACGGTTGGTTTGAAGCGTGCGCTCATGATATCGTAATTTTAGTGAAGTTAATAATTTCCAGCTAAGTCCACTCCAACGAAAAGAAATGTACTGATTTTACTTAAAACCATATGTTTTATCACACTCCAGATCATATTATGCCTCAGCATCTGTCGATGACTTACTGTCTTGTCGTTTTCGTCTTTCCTTGGCTCCCGAAATAACGCATATTTTGTGAAGTTTATTACTAATATAATTTTTTTACTGTTTCAAAATATCGTATATCGTGTGAGTGCAAGAAATTGCTTTCTCCGCGAATTTATTAAGATAGCTTACATCCTTCTTCGCAGTCGTATTTGTTTATCTTTTTACAACTAGGTAACAACCGGTGAATCGCTTGGAGAAAATTAAACTTCAAGATTAAATGGAAATTGTTGGTGCTGTTGAAAGTTTTGATTCTCCCTTTAAATTGAATCAATTTTTCAAATATTTGGCTTAAATTTTACAGGTAAACTAGTTTGATCGTTAGAAAAAGTATAATTCATCAAAGAAGAAAGCTATTAATCGCTTTCCTTACAAGATAAATGAAAATAATTGTGTAAAAAGAACTTTGAATAATTTTGATAATATATCATTCAATGCTGGAATGAAAGAAGGAATAAATAGTGTTTCACAGCCTATTATAACCAGTTCTTGTGGATGGTTTAGCAATTCGGAAACGATAAAAATTTTAAACGTTTGGGGGGGAACTTAGAAAAAAAAATATGCATATGTGGAACCTCGCTTAGCGAGTATAATTCGTTCCCGAATCTTACTCGTAATG
>LYUA01000691.1:45747-57971 GCA_002093875.1 Calopteryx splendens
TTTAAGTAATCTGATGATAATTCAGCAATGCAACTTGTTTGTTCGTGAACAATATCCTTCATTAGTCAAGTAATATTATTTAACAAAATTTGAATTTAAAGTGGCTCGATTGATCCACTGCATGCTTTAAAGGAATGAAGTGTAATGAGAAAGCGAAGAATATCGCGGAGCTTGTGAAGAATCAAGTTTCCGAAATATAATGAGAATGGAATTCCGAAAAAATGAAAACTAATGCTTGAGGATATCACTCACTCTACAACAGACGCACAGCCAAAAAATATATATCGTCCCTTTTTTTGAGTCTACAGCGTGAAACCTTGTGGGAGCATGGATAGCGCAACAGCGTGAAGGGAGACGGCTGTCTCAAATATTGAATTTTCAAAGCCTTGGTGCTACATCCGCCGGCTTTATTTACATCAATTCTTTGTTTTTTTATCGAATTTGGGCAAGTAATTGACGTAGATGTTGGATGAGGATGTTGAGCGAAAAGGATGAGGGAATTTCTTGCCGTCTCTCTTCTAGCGATAGAAAAATTCATAAACGAAAGCTGGTACAAAAGCGTGTGAAGTCACTTCTCGTATCTAGATATTTGACGTTTGTCTACATAGACACGCTCTCATTTCCCGGGGGATTTGGTTGTTAAAATTTTGCTGGAGGGAATCCTTTTACTCATCTACCACATTGCCGGCGAAAGTTTTTAAGGCGTTCATAGTTCACCTAATAGTATTCCAAAGCTATAAGTTTTTGGAGTACAAGTAATTTAAAAAAATAAAAGTCGTTACGGCATAGGATTATTTTTAATTACCTTTCATTTTAATAATAAGTCCCAACTGGCAGTACGAATGTAAACTTATATTTGTGGAAACACGTAATCAAGAACCTAATTCTTTGACAGGACCTACCTATAATTAATTATAAATGGTGATTACGCAGCCATCAGTGGTATGTATTTGCAAATACATACCACCGACCCTAAGTATTGAAACAGTTACGACTGAAAAAAAGATCAGAAAAGTAACTATAGAAAGAAAAATATGATATGGCTAATACAAATTATTAAATTGTGTTTATTGTTTACTAAGGCCCGAGATGGAATATGGCCTAAAATTTCAAAAATGAATATGTTTTAATTTCCTCCATCACCAATAACAGAACCCAAAATATCCAAGTTTAGAAGTAGTTCATTTTTTACTCTCTAATTTCTCTACATCTTCTTCACACAGGTTAACAAAATCATTCAATGATAAATTGTACCGAAGTTAGTGTTGTTAGACGGCAGAAAGCGATCTGCACATTTCAAAAGGCATTTTCTCTTACGCCATAGCTCATGGGTTACATTCTACTTGCATTGAAGTCCTGTCGATAGGTTATTGGCTATTACTGTTTGTTTGTCAATCTGATTAAAATTCAACTATATTTTTACTTGGTTGCTGTTTTCATGATTTTTGACGAAAAATCCTTCCTATCAATTTGAACTGTAAGCATCGAGGCAGGTAATGGATAAAATATAAATATGATCAATAATTGTACTCTAATGTTACATTAACTTATTTTCATGAACCTAAAAACATCATTCGCAGTTTTTAAATTTATTTTTTCAACAAAAATAACACAAAAATTTCATAAATAACAAAATTTGACAGTGCTCAAGAAGTATTTAAGTCCTAGCCGGAAAATCCCAATGCAGTAACGGACTGGAGTTCAAATAGAAAGCTAGGCATTTGCTTGAGATGATGACCTTTGTTTCCCTTTAGAACGATGTGACACTGTACTTTTACTAATACATTTTATGAACATTTAAGATGACTCTAGATACTCTATACCGGAATGGATCAGGAGTAAAGTATATTCAGCTGAAACAATAATAAATATATTATGCACGTTATTATACGAACGCATATTTTATATTTCCCTACTCATGGAATACAGCCTTGACGTGGTGGGAGGGCTTGCAAGTTCTGATGACCCCTAGAGTAGTGCTGGTGGAAGTATGAAGATTGCTCCTGGTAGGGTCACCCATGCCAGATAGGTCGAAGGACAGGAGCCAGACGAAAAGTAGTAGGGCATGGAGAGTTTACGGAGACATGTTGAAATGTGTGCGATTTACTGAAAAGAAAAAGCAAGCCAAGTGAAAGTGGCTGTAAGTCAGAAAGTAAAATCCATTCGAGGTAATAGAGAGGCATCAGGAAAAGAATTAACATAAGCAGAAGAGATTCTAGCAAGATGGAAAGAATACATATATATCAACTGTACGGTAAAAACATTAGGCCGGTGAGCTTGGACATAGAAAGACAATGTGATGACGAAAGGGACAGATTAGTCACAGGCGTACTAGATTGCGAAATAAAGAAGGCACAAAGGGAAATGAAATCGCACAAGACTGTGGGGGTAGACAACATTCCTGCAGAGTTACTAAAGAGTTTAGGAAAACGTGGAGAGAAGGGTTTTTATGAGGTCGTTTGCAGCAATTATGAGGGTGGAATCCGGCCAAAAGACTTAATTAAATTATTATTAATTCCCATCCCAAAGGAAGGAAACCCAGCAGTATATGAGGACTTTAGGACAATTATTTTGATTTAGAATGTAGCGTAGGCGGTAGTTGGGATTAGTAATGGATTAAAAGGATGGAGAACAAGCCAGACGATTACTTAGGAGAGAATTAGTTGAGATATAGGAGGGTTAGAGGTGCAAGTGACGCCATATCAGTAATGATATCATTGATAGAAAGGAATGTAGTGTGCATTAAGGATGTTTTTTTCTGCTTCATAGAATTCGAGGAATGCGTTTGAAAGAGTAAATCGGGAATACCTAGTGAAGATATTGCAGAAGAAAAGAGTAGACTGCTACAGGGATAGTAAACTTATTCGAAACTGGTAGATGTCTAAAACTGCACAGGTGAGGGTAACGGAAGACATGGAAAAGTAATGGAGAAACAGGGAGGGAAGTAGAAGGCCGGGGGTTAATAGAGGGGTGTCCAATATCACCCATGTTTTTTAATATATACGTGTAGGAAATGGTAAGGGAGGCGTGGGAAAGGGGTTGGAGTGAAAGTAGGTGGGAACTACTTAGATCAGTCAGATTAGATTTGAAGACAATCAGTTAGCCAGTAGTTAGCCAGCCAGCAAAGATGTTGTAGCCATTTCTGAGTGTGTGGGGCAGAATGAAAAAAATTGGAAGAAAGAGAAAACAATGAGCTTCTCGAGACATAGGATGTATCAGTTAAACATTAAAGTAGGAAGTCGTGTTTACATCAGGAACCTACCCTAGCGGGTAGATTACCATTAGTAATATTAGTTTTATACTTGTTTTTACATAACATACATGCATTTGTTTTACGTAAATTACGCAATTATCAATTCAATAAAATCTATTCAATAATAATCAATTCAACCTCAAATCTGACGCGAAACATAGCTACTGTATTTACACGAGCCTAGTAATGTAGAGAAAAAGTCTTGTACCTATAGTAATAACAAATGCAATTTTTTGTAGATAATATTTGAGCAAACATAATTCTAATTAGGAAAATAGAGAATAAAGCTGCCTGCATTCCAATCCATAAAATATTCCAGGTATCACTTTCACTGATACCTATGTAACAGAGATATATAAACGTTCAGCACTGGAGGTCGTTTTTTTAAAGTTATTTTTTTAGGCCTCCACGAGGCTCTACGTAAGGGATTTGTAGGATAAGACTGCTAGGGTGAATTTTTTTCAATAATCTATGAAAGAACCCTAGGTAAATCATATCTAGTAGATCCGTGGTTCTCATTTTTACTGCTTGGAGGGTTTGTAGAGCTCTCACGCCACACCATTATATGGCACATAACTAAGAAATACACCTATTAACTGAAGCGACAGGTTCAAAGTCGCAACAGAGTGCAGTCAATATTTTGTCTGCCGAATTTGCCAGCGAGCGAACGATGTCTGCAAGGTGGCGTCGTGCACGATGGAAACGAGCTCCCTTCTAGGTTAGTGACTTGAGGAAATGGTATGCATTGAGATTCAATAATTCATAAGATTCCGCGTCGGATAATAAAACGTCTCAAAATGGATAGCACAAATCTTCCCCACCTTAGAGTTGTTACCCTGATACCTAACTCGATGCAAAATTTCTATTCTTCCTCCTTGTGAAGTTTCTCGAGATGGAAAGGTCCTATTTAGCTTTCTATGAATTAAATGAACACTTTTCACTTGCAAGATGTATACATTCATCAATAATATAAAATTAAGTTTCTAAATTTCTTAATATATCCAGTCAAATTCAGGTAAATGAATTTCTGGCGAATATGTGATTATGTAACCGATAAAATTAGGTAAGTACCTATATATATATGTATCGAGTCTCGGATGCATGAAGGGAGGGACTTCGCTATTTGCTGAAGGTGGAGATCTACAGATGCTCCAGCTTTTTGCATTTGTAAAATCATTGTATCGTCCAGTCAATATGAGAGTCAGATTATCATACCTTCAGCATACTCGGCTATATTTACTTTGTTCTTTAAATTGAGAGGAAAAAAATCTCTAACGCTGCCCGCTGAGGAAAAGAAAAATCAGATCAATAATTTATACCTACTATGCTCTTTTTTTGAGTAATTTTATCTTTAAAGTAAGAATGTTGGCACCTACCATAAACCTTAGTTGGAAACTGAACAGCTAATCGGATCGAAGTTTAGTCTTTAACTTTACAGTCCCTACCGTATTGTGATGCCAAAAATATCTAAAATATTACTTTCGTTTTCTTAATTTATTAATTTTTAGCACCTATAAGTGTAAATTGGGTTCCATAAATTTTAGAGCTATCTGATTTTCACTGAAATCTTTTTAATTCCCCTTTATTAGGTTTTGTGATTCATATGTATTATTTGGATACATTTTGGCATTTTCCATACCTATGTGCCGTCATTATTGATTAACTATATCAAGTATAAACATATTGAGCTTAAAAATCTCTCATTACAAGATATAAATAAATAATATAATTTGAGGATGACAGTTTATAAATGAAGCCATCATTCAACCATTTCTATAGAGCTGCCTTTGCCTTATTTGTACCCCAAGGAATATTCAGGTGATGAAGACTCTTACGAAAAACCTTACAAGACGAGTTTATTCTTCACGCAAAGCTGACACATTCTCATGATTTTGGTTTAGGTGGACATGAAAATACGGGAATTGATGAATAATCCGGTGAGAATACGACTCGGAAAACTCGCACATCCGATGCAACCCATTTACAACGACTCATCAAAGAATGAAGTAATATACCCCGAGCAAATTATACACGCTTCCGCACGTAATCGAACTCCAAGGTAAATTCATGTCCACATTTAATGAGATTATCGAAGTTTGGTAAGTTAAAAAAAGTATGGCCTTAATAAAATCTTCTCAGTTCCACAGAAAAAGTTGAGAGAAATTTGAAGTTCCCCTGGGAATTAAAATTCAGTCGAAATATAATTAAGTTACCAGAAGATGTCACTATTTGGTTTTTTTAATTAGAATCTTTAACTTGTTATAGTTATAAACGTTATGATTCAACAAATATTTTTGAAATTTCATGTTTTATCCCTTTAGAGGAGATAAGGTCTGGGTGATAAATTTAGGAAAACTTCCTTATGTCATACATACTTGCACAGATTTCGCACCGTTTCCTTAAGGGGTAGGAAGAATTACAGAAGTCTTTAAGCTATTTCAATATACTTACTCCTTAACACCAATGAATTCCATACTGCCCTGTCCTTGCTTAGTCCTTTTACCTCTCACGTTCGTACATATATGTTCATTAATGGCTTTCCTGACCACAGATTTATAATAATCCTTAGTATCTTTTAGATCACAGCCACAACTGAGAATCTTTACCCCCTCTCCGGGAGGGGGTAAAGATTCTCTTCTCTCATAACAATGCGTATATTTGTTTAGTGAACTGATCTTCATTCGTTCTCTTAACTAAGTTCTCTTCCCAAGGCATTTAGAACATGCTTATTTGATCTGCTTATTTTATATCACGAGCATCAATTACGGTATACAAATAATCTACTTCATTTATTTCTCCGTTTACATTCATTAATAAATAATTTTTCCCGTTCACCTCATGAAACCCAACTACTTGAATTTTGGAAGCATTTATCCTGAACTTTATTCTCTCCGTAACCTCACTGAAGAACTAGAGACCCCCCATGGAGATATGGCCAATAAGCCAGTAGTATGGCAAAACCCATATATATATAACGCGTACATTTAGATCTCAAACCATTACATCTACCTTATCCATATATCCACCTCTCATGCTTAAATCATTCAAAAAATTGAACTGCCATGGTGCCGTTCAGCTTCTTTATTTCACACCATGCTTTATTTCAGAGCAGTCAGTCCCCATTACTCTTTCGCTGGCATACTATTTTCTTACATTTCTTTAAAAAAATTAAATAATTGCTCATTTACTCTTATTTTTTCTCAACTCATTTCTCAAATTTCATCAATTTAGCCTGTCATATACCATTAAATACAAAAAAATGACCAATATACCTACTTTCTACCACACATCCTTGCCTTAAAATCAAAAACTTGCTCCCGTTAAAAAAAATCATCTGTACACTTTGCCAAACAGTTCCCTGGAAATATTCAAAATATTTGCTTTATAAATAACGTAAATTGCTTCATAAATTTTACACTCACTGCTACCCCTTTTCGCGGATACACAGTTCTGTTAGTATAGGATTATATTGATCTCATATCGATCTTCTAAAATTCTCGTTTGCATCAAATTTCAGACCTTCACAAAACATTAATTTTGATTAATACTTGCTTACATATTCCAATAATAATAGTTGTAGCCACTTTATTCATGAAAAACCAATTTTAGCTTTCGGTTACCGAATTCGGTGCCACAAATGTAGCACTAACAGTTACAATTTCATCCTGTATACCTGAAAATATCAATTTAAGTCTACATGTATTAAATGCACCCATTAGCGCAAAAATGAATTTTGCCTTCGTTTTCATGTTGAAATAATGAATTATCATCAGTTTTACACTTTTGCACAGAAAGAAGATTTCCACAGAAATGAGATATTTTTATTACTTTCTCAAAGACAATTTTCTGTTCAGTTTTTCGTTTTTATATAAAAAATGCCATTATCTGTACTTTTTCCTACGAGCAAAAGTTTATTACGCAAGATGTAACAGATGACTAAAGGTAGCCATTATAATTACCTTAAGAATACATTCATCCTACTGTGCAATATTGATTAGGTATAGTGTGGTCATTTGGGTTGAAAATGGAAGTACGACAGTCCTGGGCTTACACGGTGAAAACACCCAAGAGGTGGTCAGTATATGATATATGGTCGGTGTATAATATTCAGCAACTAATACAAAATAAGCCGGACTAATGTACCTGCTTATTGATTTTAACTCGGGCTCCTCTGAATGGAAGAAAAGTTTACATATTCTAATTTGGAAAAATAAAAGAAACATAAATTGTTACGAAGGTTTTGTCGTGATAATATTGAAATAAGTGTTATGATAATGCTGTTATACCTAATCTATAAATTATCATTTTAATACTTTATAATAGAAAATCTTAGGAATGAAATTTATACAGGCGCTTCCGACTCTGTCTACAATTTTCGGGATAAACCTCAATGGCTAAGCGTAGAAATTAGTGCCAGCGACCCTTCCGCTAAATAGTTAAGGCAACTATACTTTTTTCCTCGCAGATCGAATCCTTTCAATCTATTTCGATGCTGACATTCTTAATGGAATTCTTAAATAGACAATAATATTATATTATGGTAATGGTGCTTAAAATAATTTCAAGATTCGCTCTTTTGTTAGTTTTTCCTCAACCACCTAAAAGATATTTTAATAACTTAAGGACAAACGCCGCAGTTTGTAAAAGAGTGGAAAATGATAAAATGTAATATCTACTTAGTTTTTGCTTGACAGTTGCAATGGGACTTTCTGGTGGGGAAAGACAAAGCATCCTCTCGAGCCGAACTGCTTATCATTGATTGCAGGTGATTAATTTTGACCCGTGGAGCCAGAGTATAACTCGGACTTAGTTTAATTTTTTTAAGCAACTTAATCTTATTTTCATTACTGCGTAAATACTCATGCGTTGAAACGAAAGGTATAAAACATTTACATTCTAAAAAAAGATACCGTAACGTTTTTCATGGATACACGAGTTTTTCGCGGTGAAATAAATTAGAAATAGAACGTTTACGGTGATGGATAATTGTAAAGCTTACTAAATACGCAATTTGTTTATTTATAGGCTGAGATTTTAGCATGAGTGCAATGCGATTTCTTAAAATTAAAATTAGTAAAAATTCTAAGAAGAAATTTCCGCGTTCCTGCTGGAAAATGGATGATACATGTGAAGTTAATCTTTCTTTAAATCATAGATTTAATATAAGAGAAACACAGACACTTTGCAAGTGTTAATAACTCTATGTTTTCTACCCCCTTCCCCCCACAATATTTTTTACAACCATTTTGGCCAAATTCCCGGATTAAGTCAATCAGGCCAAATACGTGATGGAGACCCGCTGCAGTGACTATTACGAGTTTAGAATAAAATATAAGCACATAAATTTAAAGCGAGGAATCATAGATGAAAATTTTCCAAATCACTTCATTCACTCACTCGGAAAGTATGCGCAACTTGAACCCTAGCCACTCTTTACCAGTTATACAAATAACATGAAATTATTACCTCCAAATTTTTACTTTAAAAATTGAAAACCTAATTACCCAAAAGTACATTTATTAAAGGAATGCCAACTTAAACATAATAAATTCAAGAGAGGTATAAAATAAAACCACAATTGAGAGTGATAATTCTGTACTTCTAATGAAATTCGTTACCTCTAATTAAAATGTCAGCATCAAACTTATTTTATTTTGGTTAAAATAGCTCTTTAAAGTGAGCATTCAATTAATTTCGCCCTAATTTATTCTGTGTATTTCTCGATTTTGTTTATTATTGCCTGCTGTAGCGTTACCTGGATACCTCTGTTTTGATGATAGTGTAATTCTTTGTGGGGGGAAAACGTTGTATTAAGTGTGTATTCATTCCTTTATCCCTCAGTCATACCCAATTACGTAATTGTGAACAGTATTCGTGGTTTAACGAAATTAAAAAAAAAATAATTGATTATTCCGACTCACTATCCCATCGCGCCATGTTGTATGAACTGAGATATTACAAAACTAATTGTAATTTTGTTCCTGTAGTCCAAAGAATTATCTGAATAAGTGCTTTTTTACGGGAATTCACTCTGGAAAACTGAGACACTGAGCAGCAGATTTCTTTTCTCGAGAAAAATAATATTTTCCGGAAGAATACCTTACCGAAGATCAGTAAAACAAGGATTTCTATTTCAATACCGTAGAAAAACCAAATAACATCAAATATCTTTTTAATTCACAACAAAATGAAGCGTTTATTTAACCGAAAATTTAGCTTTAAACGATTTCTTATTATAATCATTAGGCTCTCGAAATGACGTTACTGCTTGAAGACCCTGTGAAAATTATAAGTTATATACCTATCCAATTGGTATGGGGAAAATGTCAAAGGGCTGTAAACTTCATTGAAAGAGTCTTATAAGAAACACTCTTACACGAAGTCTTTAGAATTATTCGATTTTAATCCTTGTTAAAGATGATGGACTTGGCTTGAGACAGGATCAAAGACTGAAGTACGGGCAAGATTTTCGTGTAAGGAATTCAAATGCAGGCGCTACGAGAGCGGAACTAATTAGTAGTTCAGACAGTATTACGGTGGGACTCAGATTTCGGCGACTTCCTCTCAAATAAGGCGAGATCATTCAACCACCGTAGAGGAGTTTATAAAGGGTGTTTTTGAATGCGGCAGCTGCACTATTCAATACTAAAACCCATATTCAGGCAAAGAACATCGATTGTTAGTAAGATGAAAATGTGAATTGTCTATTAAGTGTGAGAGAATCTGGAACAGTCGTTCGAAAAAATTATCCTACCTAAATGAAAATGGCAAGGGACAATTGAATGCAGACGGAGATAGTATTGAACTTTAGAGGGTAGTGGCGCAGCGAAGGGGAAGTCAAAAACAACCACGTCACACTGAATTGGAGTGGAAAATTTAATGAAACCATCGTAGTCCATAGTAAAACGCCCGGAACTCTCGGAAATGATTCCAATTGATCTTAATCACAACTGAACAATGTCATTACCTCCATTTTTTAAAAGAAATATTGAAGTTTGAAGAAATATTTGTTAGACCCCTCATAAACCTAGTACAACAGGCAATAATTGAAATGTGACTTAGTGTTTAAGCAACTTATGGACAACAATAATTCAGTTAAAATTGTGGTTAAATTAATAAAAATAATTTACAAAAGTTCCTCTTCCAAAAATAATTATAAAAAGCAGGACTCCAAGGTAAAATGGAGATTATCGTAAAGTATAAATTATCCGTACCTTATAAACGATCGTATCGTATAAATGAGATTAGAATCTTCACAGTCATAATGCAGTGAATATTGCAGAATTCCTCTACTTTTAAATTTAATCCCACAAGGTTTTACGCCTACGAATTAACTAAGGTTAAAAACAAGTAGCATAAATACTATATCCAAATGTAAACAGAAAACAGCAAATAGATACGCTAGAGTGACACAAATTGTTCAGTTGCGTAGGCTGCGGGTAGGATAATAGTTACTATACACCTATCTATGCAAGTACCAGGTTTACCCTGAAAGAAGAAAATGAAAATGATAAACACTCTGCATCTTGCAAAACAACTTCCAATGTCGGTGTTTTAGAGGTATATCTAAAATGAATATCGACAACGGATTAAGCGGTATTAAAGATACACCACACTCCATTTCCTGACAAATTGCTTGTCTCGATCTCGTGAAAAGAGACGAAGAGTGAAGCCACAAACCTTCGACGACCCTCGGTCTCGTTGCGATATCGAACGTGCGCCGTTAAACATTCCCATCAAAGACGCAAAAATAGAAGCAGATAACCAATCAAGGACACAACACGATCGGCAGGATATGAAGTTTTGACACGGGGCGGATTTGCCAGAGGCATCCACGCCTCACGTCAAGACTTACCCAAGTTGTCAGCTCGCGCCTGCGTCGCCGCGGAGAGCAGGGTTGCGACAATTAGGAGCGCCGTCGCCATGGTGACGGGATGCGGGCGTCGAAGCGCCCTCGGGAATTCGCAGAGAGAGAGGGAGAAAGAGAGAGGAAGGGAGAGAAAGAGAGAGGGAGAATAAGGTAGAGAGAAAAAGAGAGAATCCCTCGAGCTAAAGTCAATTAAAGGAGACGGAAGGTGAAAGGAATACTTGGAAGAAAGAGGGAGTGTGGCGGAGAGGGAGATTTGAGACCGTAGGGAAACTTGCTATTCCCCAGGGTCTGTTCTTGAGGCCACACGGCTGCGCGCGAAGGCGGACGGATCCCGACCTCACACTCCCTGATCGCAACCACGGGGATGAGGGAGAGTCCTCCTCTTTAAGGCGCGGAGGGAATGCGCGATACATCCATGAATAATAGTCCAAGTGGGTGCGTTGTACGCGGTCCCTGCACTTTCCCTGACGTCACGTTTCGTAGCTCCTCAAACTTCACTCGCGGGGGAGACGGAGGGGGGTCACGACGAAACCCGCGGACCTCGGAAACGCACTCTCGCGCGCACACGCACTTTCGGGACGGAGTGGCTCCCGGAAGGGGTGCCTTCCACCGGGTGATGCCGGGGTCTCGACTTCTCGGGGCACCGAACTCTTCGACGGCCCCGTTTTTTCTCTCGTCTGTTCTCGAACCCGGACCTCCCTGGAGGAGGGAAGTGGAGGGGAGATAACTTCGCGCGACTCCCGGGACTGCCTCGAGGAGCTCACGGAACGGCGAAACGAGCGGGAAGAGGGCTCGGGGAAGAAGGCGGAGTCGAAGAGCGAGCGGAGTGGCGAGGTGGGATTAGGAGACTTTTAAAACGAGCGGAGGAGGAAGAGAGGCGACTACTGACAGATACTAACGTTGTCCTACCCCATCGCTTGCCGCCCTAGTCCCTTGGCGGTTAGGGAGGGAGGGCCGGGGGGGGGGAGGTGGATTGTGAGGGGAATGCGGGAGGGGGAGACGGCGGTCGCCTTGCCAGGCAGAGGGAATTGGAGTGGGTGGTGGAGGGTGGGGGCGGCAGGAGGATTGCGGAGGAGTGGGAGAGGCGGGGGTTGGGGGGGG